>RXPK01001398.1:0-73150 GCA_004143645.1 Protaetia brevitarsis | reverse complement strand
TAATGATTGTCGACTTACCCTTCTCGTCGGCTTTCTCTTACCGACGATAACTTCCTCTCCAACCCCTTTCTAAGGGTTCAAACTGAGCTTCTTTTAAATGGCGAAATAATAGAACGACCTATATTTTTACAATTATATATAGAATATTTTAAGACATTGAAAAAAAACTAACAAACTACACAATTAAACAAAATAACAAGTGAACAAAAGGAAACAAAACACAAATTTTGTATTGTTGAATATTTTAAAATTTTATACTGTTGATTAACATAAGCTCAGGTAAATTTTCCTTACAAATTTTCATTAAGGGAGAGAGAGAGAGAGCGAACGAGTTACGGTTTTCACGTAATTGCATTGGTTAGTTTTAAGCAGAAATTTTGAACATCTTACCAGCCGATGTGGGAAAAATAATTCTTCTGGTAATCCAAATTTTAAGGCACAAAACTTTACACAACACCCACAAAAATTTAAGCAAAATAAAAGGGGGAATTTAAACGGTTTTAGTACAAAATCACTAATCACCTCTCGAGGAAAGCTTTTGCTTCCTGTTCTCGATTTTTTAGGCTTAATTTTAAATGCAAAATTTTAAGATGAGAAGTTTTAATTTTAAGAGTTAGAAACACTCGACGAAGGGGACGCGTGCTTGTTCCTGAAGCTAACTTGAAGGACCGCGAACTAATTCATTGTAAACCGCAATGTTAAGGGTTTTTATAAACTTTGATTGTGACGTCAATTCGCACCGATAACTAGTTTCGCTTCTCTTTACAGGAGGGCGCAAGTATGACCGAAGGCGTTATTTTTCTGGCTTTCAGACGTCCTACTTGAGAGGACCGTGCGAATTGCTGAACGGCAAATGTAACGTACAATAAACAAAGAAGCAGATAACATACAAAGTAATACCATATTATTTTAATTACGCGAGTCTTTAAACGAAAATAGATTATTGTTTCCTGTGAGGTAGACGCTACTCAGCAAATGCCACGGTACCTATCAACTACGTATTAATAAAATGAATTTAAATTATCGCATTGTACAGGATGGAATTTCGAATTCTTACAACTGAAATAATTACGCTCTTGAGTTAGTGGCCATATTTTATTCTAAGCTATATAATTTATTTTAACAATTAATACTTCCATATTTTCTTCTTAAAAAGCCGTATTTTACCATTATAAACCATTATAAAGCGTCATTTAAATTGATTTAATTGAATTATTATAAGTAGAGACCGGATTATATGCAAAGTGCATATATTTTTTGCATATCTTTAATTATAATCTATATGTAAACGTATTAATGTTTATTAATCTATAATAATAATCAGATAAGTCAAAGAAGAAAAGAAAAAATAATTTACAAAGAATTGAGAAAAATAAAACTATACATAAGAAAATAAATCAAAATCAAATTATCCTAAGACCATTAACAAAAAATAATTCTTAATTTAGTAATAACAAAAAATAAAACAAGATCCTAATTAATAACAAAAAATAAATTAAGCACTTTTGTTCTACAAAGTAATAATAAATTTTGAAGATTCATCCTAAATAAAATAATAATTATCCTAAATAAAAAAAAAATATATATAAATAATTCTTAAAATCATAAATAATTAAACTAAAATTCATCTATTGAATAGCAACATTTATTTAAAAGATGTTTTTGGACATTTGCTCTAAAAATATTAAGATTTTCATTAGTCTTTAGGTTATGAGGCAACATATTATATAATCTATGGCCCACATGCTCTATACCTTTTCCCACAATGCTCAAGTTAAATTTAGAATTATGAAAATAATGCTTTTGTCGGGTATTGTATGAATGGTAAGTATCATTAGTTGGATATTGATTTTTGTTCTTGTGAACATAGCACAACGCTTCTAAAATATACATGCTGGACACCGGCAATATGTTGGATACTTGAAAATATGGCTTGCAAGAAGTGTTAGGTGAAATACAATAAATGACTCTAATTAAACGCTTTTGAGCCAAGAAAACCCTAATTACACTAATTGAAGTTAATTAGCGCCAATTAGTGATTGCATATATTGCATATTTAGGCATTTCTATACATATTTTTACAAAACTTGCATATATTGCATATTTAAGCTCTTTCTTATCCTTTCTATTAGTAAAAATTCCTAGTAATTCCTAATGTAGATCGACAACCGACAATTCTCAGAACGATAAATCTTTTACGTTGGTTTCTCTAATAGTTTTTTTTCCAAGAACTGCACGTGTTTAATTTCGCCTAGCAGAAGGGATGTGGTAAATACATTTTATTATTATTAATTCCCAAATAAACTATTCATTCATTGAATACCTTTGAGCGAAACAGCATGTAATTGTGTTAAAACGTTTTTAAATACTGTGCATATACAAGCAATCAGTATAGCGAACAAAATTTTTTTATGGATTAAGCCACATCCTGAACTGGTAAAGGATGGCGACAAAATATTTTGTCGAGCCTGCAGTGAACTGGTAAGTTTAATTTTACTAAAAGCTTTACAATCGTTTTTAAATTCTTTAACTTTTGATATAAAATGACAATTGTTGTTGTAGGTGTCTTCTGAGAGAAAATACCTGTTTGATCAACACGTTAAAACTCCATCACACATTGGAAAATGTGAAAAACTAAAGCGATCCGCATGTGTGCAGCAATCTATACGTCAATGTGTAGCATCAACTTCACGAAACTCAGAACAAGAAGAATATAATACGGATCTGTGTAATGCATTAATTTCGTCTAACATACCATTAGCAGGATTAAACAATGTTAATTTGAAATCATTTCTGCAAAAATATTGCAAACATAATATACCTGACGAAAGTACCTTACGAAAAAATTATGTCACATCTTGTTACCAGCAACAACCTTGTGAAAAAATGTTGCTAATGTTGTCCGACGCTGCACCATACATGATAAAAGCGCGCAAAATTTAAACATTTTTTATAGTAACATTATTCATACCACTTGTTTAGCTCATGGGTTCAATCGTGTAGCCGAAGACATTAGGAATCAATTCCCTTTGATTAATGATTTAATTAGAAATGTCAAGAAAGAATTTTTAAAAGCGCCTTTACGAATCCAATTTTATAAGGAGCGACTTCCCGGTGTTAAGTTGCCTCCTGAACTGATTATTACGAGATGGGGTACATGGTTAGAGGCTGCAATTTTTTCGCCGATAATTTTGAAGGAATAAAAATGTAATTCTTGAAATCACAGCTGACCGCATTGTTCTAGAAAACTGTAAAAAGATAGTAACATCAACAGAATTGCTACAAAACCTTTTGTATATCAAGTCAAATTATAGCTTTGTTTCAAGTTCCATTCGTACACTAGAAACGCAAATAAATTTAAAAAAGTGATAAATAAAAATACGGGGTATTTGAAATTGAAAAAAGTTAAGAAAGTTTTGGAAGGTGAAACAGTAAACGATTTCGACTTTAATTTTAGTTTAGAATGTATTGCAAAGTTAAAAAATGCACCAATTACATCTGTGGATGTTGAAAGAGGTTCTTCTATTTCTAAACATATGTATTCTGATAGAAGACAAAACTTTCTTTTACACAATTTTGAAAAACATTTAATTATAAATTGTTTTAGAAATATGTCATTAAAAAATTGTGCAATAAAGTTAATGTTTAAATTTCTGCTGTTATTTATTTTATGTAAAACTTTTGCATATTGTCGCAATTTTTTTGCATATATGCCCCAGGTTTATGTATATTTTCTCAAAAATCGATGCATATGTATAGGCATATATTCTAGTTTTTCTTTGCATATAATCCGGTCTCTAGTTATAAGTAGGTTACCATTGCAACGTTTTAAAAAATAAATATATGTGCAAAGGGACGTACGCCTAAAATGATATCATTCCATTCCATTTCCATGACACGATTATTCATTGGGGTGAATATATTCGTGTAAAAATAATGTTAGGTTCGGCAACTTGGATGTGCCTATTTATATATTATTGTCCCACACCAATTGTAAAGGTATAAAAGAACGATTCATTTAAATTAATCATATAGTTGATCATAATCATAATTTCCAAATTTTCATTAAGTACGCATTAATAAAATAGACTTAGAACAACACCGCTGTTTAATTAATTGTATAGAGTTAAGGGCGATGAAAATGGCATTATAATATCACGCAAAAAGTTAAGCAGAAAATAACAAATAAGGAAGCGAAGACAAGATGGCTGGTGTTAAAAGGAAGTGCTGAAGTCCGTAACGGATAGTAGATCCGTTCTTAATTTTTTTATGCGTTTAACACCAGTCTAGCCGAGGCAGTAGTGGTGACGATGTCCTGACAATGATAAATTAGAGGCGGGATTCAAATGACTGATTGTTTCTTGGACAAATTGCGGACTTTTTGTTCGTTCGTGGATTCCTTCGTACGTTACGTTGTCGGATTGCTAGATTACGAATAGCACCTGGTTTTCCCGCAAGCGTATTTCTAATGGTCTTAGTGTTGTCATTAATTTAAATCGGTTGGAATTTTCTACGCATTTTTTTTTGGTTTATTTGTCAACATGATGTATGCGTCTGTGTTATATCTGCTAGTTGTTCGTTTTATGTCCGACAATGAGATGTGGAAATTCATGACTGATTTGATTATTGCTTCGGAATTTAAGCAGAGGAATTAAGATTGAGTAGATCTAGAAAACGTTGAAAAAGAAAAACTCTAACTAAAAATATAAACATGAGACTAATATACTTTTATATGCTAGATATTGTTTCTATGATTACAAAAAAAAAACTCTTCCTATAATTACTTTTTTCAAAATTTCAGACATTTTATGTAAATTATTAAATATTTCAGAAAATCAGTAATTAGACTTCTTGTTGAAAGCTTCTTTTTTAGTGGTTGTTGTAAGCCTTGTTGTATGTGTATATGAATAAATATCATTGCGGTCAACCAAATTGTTCTACAATTAAATGAGAGCAAAACAGTGGCGGTACATTTTAAAAGTTTGAGATCAAACTCAATTCACTAAAGCACGTACCTAATAATATCAAGCTGGGCACAACGGTGAAGCTGCTTAGTGTAACATTGCATGTACAGGCTTGTAGAGAGGTGATGTATAAGAGAACGTCTTAACTCCAGCAAAACGACTATGGTCCTGTTCACATGAGGAGGAAGTTTCGCAAGCTCCAGTATCCTACTATATTCGTCTCTAAAATACTCGTATCAAGCAAGGTTAAATTTCTGGGTATTGTCTTGGACGCTAAACTGTTGCACAAATCATACCTGGAACATGTGACAAACAAAGCCATAAGGAACTTACCGGGTCCGTAGAAGCATGTTCGGTAAAAAGTGGTGCTAAAGTCTGCAATGGTACACTGGCTGTACTCTATAACTTATGCTCGCTAGTCTGATGGCATAAAGCAAATCCAGGCTATGCTATAAGTGGGCTCAGTAAAGTCCAAAAGATTGACTGTTTGGGCAACACGGAAGCCATATCCTTAACGCCGACAGCTGCTATGGAGACCATTCTTGGGCTTCGCCCGCTGCAGTTGGTGTTGTGATTTGAAGCAACTCCAGGAGCTTACAGAGCAAAATGTAGTTGATACAAGGACTTCTCCGGCAAAGTCGGAGACCACACCACCTCCGATTGGAGCACGGGGAGGGGGGAGGCGAAGCATTTAGCCGAATGAGGAAAGGCTACGTAAGGCAGTCTTTAAGAGCGAGGGACAGATTGAGATTATCCACAAGAATCTTAAAAGGGTACTGCGCAGCTAATAAACATATGTACTGTATGAGACTTGCAAACTCTTCCTTGTGCAGGAAGTGTAGAAGTGCAGAGGAAACTCCTGCTCACCTTCTTGTCAACTGCTCGGCAGTGGATGGGGAGGGGCACACGCACTTTGGGGTCGATCGGTTGGACGAGCCCAGAGTCGGTTAGTTAACTCTTGCGAACTTTTATGATAGGGTGCAACCTGACTGAAAGGGTTAAAATTGACATGGGGACACAATAGGTCTTTCTGGCCGAGTTGCCTTCTTTGGATTACACCCAAATGAACCACTCTATGGAAAACAATAATAATGAAAACATTGGATGCACGTGTAACTTGGGTAGTACATATTCATAGTCTCGCGACTAATCTGAGGAAACAATACTTTGCTTTGCGCACGCTTATGGATATCTGTAACTTGGACACCTTAAGTTTATTGTTTATCATTCTTGCTTCCATTCACGTATGCGCCACGGAATTGCTTTATATGGTTTAAGTTCACATGCCCAGAAGATTTAATAAACAAGGTAGGAGCAGTAGACTCATGTAGAGAATCGTTTAAACAACTTGGAATAATGACGGTCTTCGACACCTGCATTTATAGTGTGTGCTGTTTCGTTCATTGAAACTACAGTTTATTCAGTAAAAACGTAAATAACCATGTACACGATACGAGGGCAAAGTCTCTCTTACGCTGAGACCAGCACATTAGTACTTTATGTCAGAGGAATGTTTTCTATAACGGTTACAAATTTTATGAATTACCGAATTACTTTAAGTCTGCCAATAGTACAATTTCAAAAGAAAATTAAAAGCAATATTGCTCACGAAAATTTGCTATAATATAGATGATTTCTTTAAAAAAAATAACGTGTGTAACTCGTGCCAGTTATCTGTGTATATGTAGAATAAAAGTACTATGAGTACTTGATATTTTTGACAAATTGCCATATATATTAGTATTATACAATTTAGTCTATACATGTTTGTCAGTATTGTCTTTTTGATGTTGATATATTGTTATATACTTATCTTGACATTGCCCACAAATTTTTTATATCTGCCGGATAAATAAATTTGAATTAAATTGAATTTAGTACTAAAGTATTCTGGGATACAAGATTTCAACACACCATGTTTCATATTTTATATCCAAAAATTTAGCAAGAGCAATTGTAGACATTTTGTTTGACCATATCCTTGATCTACATATATCAATTAAAAGCCTCCAGAATAGTCAGTTTTCTTTCCCGGATATCTACCCCGATTGGTCTGTCCCACTCTTCCAATTCCTTACTTCTCATCAACTCTTTTAACCAACAGAAATAAACGATCTTCCATTGCTCTTCAGATCCCATCATCTGTGCAATCATGTTTTCAAATATTATAGTTGTGCCTACATCAGAGTAGACATTGTTCTCATCGCTCAGTCTCACGTATTCAAACACTGTGTGCTGGGCAATTTTTTTCAGCATCACATTACGCCTACTAGCTTTTTTAATGGGTCCTTGATAAGCTCTCAAAAGAGGCAAACTTCTCCTAGACCCCTCACCACAAACTGCACTAAACTGGACGTACGTTTCAATAGCAAAGCTGTGATCATCAACACAAACACTGAACTGGAATTTTTGTCATCTCAAGAAAGGAATTACTTCTAGATTTTTGATATTTAGTTAACCAGTTTGAAAGGAAAACCTATTTGCCAATTCGTTATTTCCTATAAATATAAAATGTGAAGTAGACATTACTGAAAGAAAAACAAAGTGTAACGAAGATTTAGCTGCCACAGTTTACATGAATACATATAGTATATATTCTATAATAGTTGAGATGGCGTGACTGTTGTTAGCGAAAACAAATGCAAGTATTATTTTAAATATAATCAAACAACATTCAGAGCTAGTGTACTTGAGTACACTATTAATTCAAACACATGGGCGCAAAATCATCTACTTAGGCGCAAAGTACCTTATCGGTGATAATACCTCCAAGGCTTTTGAATTCTATTCAGAGCAATCTGCACGCTTGGTAAATAAGCTGTTTGCTATATAAAGAACCACACAGGAGTAAATTGAATTGAATTGCATAGTGGATAATTTGCCAGTACTAAAGTAGTTTATGCCATAGAAATGGTTAGAATTTCTTTATATTAATAATAATAAATAACAAAATTGAATGCATAAAAACTCGTATACAGAAGATAAAAATTTTTCCGACCATTTAAGTAGCCAAAGTTGCTAATGACACAATAACCTCTGCACGACTACGCACAAAAAAAAAACAATGTTAATACTGCACAAATTATGTTTCAATTATTTTGGTAAAAACTGCTTAAATGCATGAAAGTGAATTATTAAAAAAATATGGTAAATGATATAGTTGCACCAAAAAAAAATGGATGAGATGTAACATTAAAGATGATTTATTTGTTCAATAAATGATACCGAGCCCCTTTTCTATTGAAAATTGTTTGTTGTTTGTTCTAAAAGAAACCAGTTAATAAACAGGGAAAAGAAGGTTAAATAAACACCCGAAGTGTCAGCTTTCAGCTTGTAAGCACGCTGCTACGTTGCGTAATAATATTACGAAACCGTTTAAAATGTGTCCCTTGTCTAATACGTTGTGCACCGCAAACATTTACTGATATAGGTCCTGAATTTCCACAGCACTGTAGACAAGGGTTTCTATGAAACTCCCCAAAAAGAACTCGAGTTGATTTAAATCCAGATTGCGGGAAAGTCACAGTCTGAGATATACGTGTCCAATCCATCTAGGATATGGGGCATCTGAAATATCCTTCACTGCTCGTGGAAAGTGAGGTGGTATATCAAGAATAATCCAGCAAAGCGTTTCCTAAGAACTGCAGACAACTTGTTCCATTCAGTCGCACTGAAAATACACGAAACCCAAAAAGAGCATCTGTTAAAATACCTGTCAATGTTAACGGAAAACGGTGTTGATACTTACGTCTTACCACATGCAGATTAGCATTACTTGAACAGCATTTGTAAATTCATAATGCAGATAGTACATTTATCTGTAAATAGATTTTTAGCAGAGAAGTCTACATCTCCTGCTAAACGTTGACGAAATCAAGTGCAGAAACAATAAGCAGATAACAATTACTTTCAATTAATTCTTGTATACGGTGAACAAGATATCAATGTAATAAGTTGCTCTCAATAATGTTTTGATTTGCAGAAGTATCAGAAATCCAGAAGCTTTAGAGCTGGAATCCACAGTAAACTAAAAAATCATTGATTACACTTCTAAGCAGCTGGCCGTTACTGAAGGAATTAGTAAGTCGTAAAGTCAAAACTGGTTGACATGCAGCAATAGAGTCACTGTACTGAGAAAGGCGATAAAATAGCAAGAAAGCCACCTTTGGCTTCATAAACTACGTGCCAAAAAATTGCAAAGCCCTGAAAGAACTAAGTCACAAAATTAAAATTTTGGCAAGTTTCAAGTAATAAATCATAACTACTAGTTTTCAATAGTAAATCATAACAATTGCAAAAAACTACCAACACAATCAGCGAAAAAATTATCAATAAAATGTCACATCCCCACGACTGTTTTTACACTGTCTAATTCTGCGAGGCTGTTTCATCTCTGAATGAGATGATTAATGAGATCTTGTTGGATTTCATCCCAGACTTGCCGTAGATGACGACGAAGTCCCTGCTCTTTCCTGCTTGTTGTAAAAGCCTTATATAGAGACCCATCATATCCCACATATGCTTGATGGGTTTAAATCCGGAGAGCGAGCAGGACAAGGAAGAATTCCTACCTCCTCTTTGTGGATGAAGTTCTCAGACAGATGATTATCAGTGACTTACATGGACTGACCTCTTTCAAAATGTTGCAATTTTTTGGCCTGTAGTAGATTAGATTCGTTGTAGCTGTTCTAGGATTGTAATAATATATAAATTGCTATGATTTCACTGTAAAATGTATTTAAAATGCTTAATTTCTTATTTAAAAATAAAGTCAATATATTAATTATATTTTTAAATTAACGTGTATTTACTTTATTTGTAATAGACGAAAGTTTCAAAAGAATAAAACATTTGTTTTTATATTGTGAGAAATTCTTAAGGTACTTATATTCATGCATATTATTATAAAAACAAATTTGCGTGGTAGTTTCACAAATTCAATCATTCAAAAGTCAAATATTACTGAGTAGATTTCGCTAATTTAAACTAGTAGTCACCTATTATTCAACCGTTAAACTAATTGAGTAAGGAAATGTATAATATGCGCGCAAATATCATTGCTAAATTTGGGTATAATAAGCCATACTAAAATCAATTTCTACCAAGATAAATCTGAGTGACAAACAAAAATTCCCAACAAAAAGCAAAATGTGGCAATTCCTCCCAACTTAACCTCAAAATGGAACTGATCGCGAACATATAGAAAAATATTCTTTTAACTGTTTAACATTTATTCTAAAATACTAATTAATAATTTTCATTTGTAGGTGGGAACTCATCGGTGAAATAGTACCTCATTACTAGCAGGTGCCATGCCGAATACGGGACAACCTGGACTACTTTTGGCTCTAAATCAAGTATCAATCAGCAAGCATTCTTCTCATGATATTTTCGTTAGAAAATTGTAAAGGTCATTCAAGTAAATGTAAGTTTAAATACTATATGGGTACATATAGTGTGTCCAGGGATGGAGTTTACAACAAACATTTTTTGAATTGGAATCTAATATTTGGGAAATAAGTCCTGCTTGGTCTGAAACTTTTCTGTATCGTTTGCTTTCGATTTTTTAAAATCCAGTAGGCCTTTGCAGCTTAGTCAAAACTATTTTCGTTTCACGTAAAGTACCTTTTCCGTTGGCAGTATGCGAGATGTTAGAATAGAATAGAATAGAATAGAATCTTTATTATTAATGACACAATGGTGTGTATAATATGTCAAATCAAAAAAACAATATTAATATAAAATAAATAAACATACTGAATTACATAATAACATTAACAAAATAACAAAATAACATAATTCTCTTGTGCAAAATAAGTAACATTGCATAAAAAAAATGTATTTATAAAAAGAAATCATTTAGAGAATAACAAAGACGCTCAGAGAGGTAGGATTTTAACCTGATTCTAAATACAGAATAAAAAGTTATGACGGTGTGCAAACTTTCAGAGACATTGACGTACTTTGACAAAATGCATTGTTTGTCAATTTCGTTTCAGATAAAGTACTATTTGGGTTACAGTATGCCATTATTACTAAGAAAAATTGGTTAGGGCAAAAAGTTATACGGCCGTTTGCACCGTCTGTGATAAACATTTTAATTAACTAACTAGATGCTGCGCATCTAGGAGTAGAGGAAGGTGGTACTTGAGGAAGGTGGTTTTTGAAGTCGGTCCATTCACTTGAAAATCATCTTTTATAATGTGCAGTACGTTTATAGTTTACTTTTGTTCTTACTCTTGGAACACCCTGTATAGTTGAAAATATTTTTAGGTTATGCAGCATTAAATTCTGCCACAACTTTTGTAGAAAAGTTTTTTGTATGTACGTATTATATACACGTGATTCTTGAAGACACCGAATATGAGATTATCTTTACTTAGGCTTATTATATAAATATTCTGCGTTTAAATAAAATGATCACTCTCATAATAATAACTACAATTCCAATTTGACGATTTTTATATTATTAGTTTTTATTTATCCTTCGCGAGAATCATATTTATAGCCAACGTAAATTCCATAATATTGACAACTCATTAATTTACGTTGCTCGACAAAAAAGTTATATTAGACGTTTGTTAGATAAAGCACACAAAAAAGCGAGGAAACACAGCTGATACATTTTGTTTTAATAAGCTATATATATTTCAGTGCTTATTCCTCTATCTATATTGTCTGCTTATTATATAGATTTTTTTGTCATTGGCTGACTCGATGTAGGCAGGTATTTCACATACGGTAAACATCAATTTAGTAATAGATAGAATAGAAATAGTATTTTCCCTATTCCTTTTTTCTCATTTCGTTGTCCCTTTCCGTATCTCTATTCCCTTTTATCTTTCCCGTTTCCTATTATTCTCTTTCCCTGTTCTTATTCCTTTCCTTATTTTCCTATTCCTTTTCCCTTTCCCTAGTCCCTTTCCCTAGCTCCCTTTCCCTATTCCCTTTCCTTAATCCCTTTCCCCTTTTCCAATTCCCTTTCCCTATTCAATTTCCCATTCCCTTTCCCTATTTTCTCTACTTATTCCCTATTCCCTTTCGCCATTCCCTTTTCCCATTTTCTTTCCCCATTCCCTTTCCCTATTCTTTTTCCCTATTCTCTTTTCCCATTCTCGTTCCCTATTCTCATTCTCTATTCCCTTTCCCTGTTCCCTCTTCCTTACCCTATTCTCTTTCCCTATTCCCTTCCCTTGTTCCAATTATCTATTTCCTTTCCCCTTTTCCTATTTCCATTCCCTATTCCCTTTCCCATTCCCTTTCCCTATTCCCTTCCCTTGTTCCAATTATCTATTTCCTTTCCTCTCTTTCCTATTTCCATTCCCTATTCCCTTTCCCATTCCCTTTCCCATTCCGTTTCCCCTTTTCCATTCCCTTTCCCATTCCCTTTCCCATTCCCTTTCCCATTCCCTTTCCCATTCCCTTTCCCATTCCCTTTCCCATTCCCTTTCCCATTCCCTTTCCCTTTCCCATTCCCTTTCCCTTTCCCTTTCCCATTCCCTTTCCCATTCCCTTCCCATTCCCTTTCCCATTCCCTTTCCCCATTCCCTTTCCCTTCCCTTCCCATTCCCTTTCCCATTCCCTTTCCCATTCCCTTTCCCATTCCCTTTCCCATTCCCTTTCCCATTCCCTTTCCCATTCCCTTTCCCATTCCCTTTCCCATTCCCTTTCCCATTCCCTTTTCCCATTCCTTTCCCATTCCCTTCCCATTCCCTTTCCCATTCCCTTTCCCTTCCCTTCTCCATTCCCTTTCCCATTCCCTTTCCCATTCCCCTTCCCATCTCTTTCCCATTCCCTTCCCATTCCCTTTCCATTCCCTTTCCCATTCCCTTTCCCATTCCCTTTCCCATTCCCTTTCCCATTCATTTTTTAATAATATTCCTCCATTTTAGTCGCGCTATCATGTATTTGATTCTATATTCGCAAATAGTGGCCCAAAAATATGCATAAGTCTCAAGCCTTCAAAAAAAAATTGCGTTTTCTTTTATATTTCAAAAGTCTCTGCCCCATATTGCGTCCGCCATTTTATTTTGCCAAAAACTAATATCAGAATCAAATTTAGCGACCTCAAAAACGCTTGCATACGAACGTCTGTTGCAAAATGTCTCCTATATTTCAAAATTTTCTCTTCCATATTGAATCCTCCATTTTATTTTTCTAAAAACTCTTGTAAGACTCGAATTCAGCACTACAAAAGGCTTTGAACACAAATATCTGTTGCAAAATGCCATTTTTTTTAATACTCTTCTTCCGTTTTAATCGCGCCATCTTGTTTTTGATTCTATATTCGTAAATAGTGACCCAAAAAATCGCGTAAAAATCCCCGATATTATGTCTGCTATTTTATTTTTCTACGTAAAATTTAAAAATGGAATAATATATAGAAAGTCTTTTTCCTAAAATCAAAAATAGAACTGTAATCAAAGACCAAGTCTTCGGTTGGACAGTCTATATAGTCAAAAATATTTTTAAGTTATGCCCTATTGAATTCCAATAATTCCAAGTTTAAAAAATTGAATTTCCCGCTGTTATTGTGACAATATTTTAGAACGTTTTCGACTTACCGCATTCCTTATGCCTAATTTTAGTTTTTATTTTAATATACACTATTAATAAAAGCGATAGATACATACATTCTCCACGCGTAGTGTAATAAATCGAAGACGCTGTAGATTTCATGCATTAAAAATAAGATATAATATGTGCTATGAGAAAGTTAATAGGCATTTGACGATATAAATAAAAGCAAATATTCCGTGTGTAGCTTCGCTTTAACATAAAAATATGTTTTAATTTCATTATAAAACGAATATTAATCCATTGAGCCAATATGTGTGTTTTGGTTTTTATTTTATTTACTGAACTGTTACTTGCTTTGACTCCTTTAATATTCATTTCATAATAATTTTGCGAATTGACAATTCATTTATGAATGCTCTACCTCTTCGCTGCGCGCGCAGTTAAACCACTTTCATTCGTATCGCACCGACTCTTCGCTTATCTTATATTTTTACGCGTTTGTGCAACGGAAAATTCCACTTACGTTTAATCACGTCAGATCACGTTTAATATTTGTTTGGTCCTAAAATTATTTTATACATCAACATTAAAAAAATTCTTACAAAACTAAACCTATATTTGTAATCAAAGTAATGGCTCTAGTAAATTTATTTCTTCAAATAATTATACACGAATACATTTGAGTATTTGTAAATTATGTCATTTAAACACGCGGAATAATCGATGGCCAAATAAACAACAAAAAGAAACCAATATATGCCGACAATACTTTCGAAAGCTAATCCCCTGATATTATATGCGACAACACGCGCCAATCCTTTCGGCTAGAGATTTTATATTCGCAGAATTTTACTTGCAGTTTCTGCGAAATAATGTATTAAAATTCTTAGAATCTTCACACGTGCAATCGTTGATAGATTATAAAGAGATGTATCTCTCTTACGTTTCCTAATGGCTTATTTCTTCTTATGTCATATTTTTTTTAAGTTGATCGTACAATGGAATCAGATACAAAGCAAAATATTTTAACATATGTACTTTAAATAATCCGTAACGGGGGCGATTTAGGTTGCGTTCCGATTTCGAATTAAAAATACAGGTGTTCTATTTAATAAAATTGAGTTTTTTGCATTGGAAAATATGTCACTTTGTTTCTCCAGTTTGAACACTCTGTATATTAGAATGCGAAGTGTGCGTACCATTCTTAGAGTTCATCTACATTCATAACATAGCAAATTTGGAGTCCCTACTTGCAGTATTAACCGAGATATTAATTTCTGAATGAGGCAATGATTATTACAAAAAAAAAAAGAAAATCTTAAATTACTCGAAAACGGCAACATGTAGCTATAGGAACAGCTAATAAAAACTGACGTATTTATGGCCGTAGACTAAAAATGTAAAGAAAATTATATCATTCTATTTAAAATAACAAAGTTGGCGGCTATTTCCGGTCAACCGGAAGTGATATTTGGCTATGGTATTTCACATTTACAGTAACAATCGAACAGATATGGTGCCAATCTCAAATATAAGTAAACAGTAGAACATCATAAACTTTTAATGAACCACTTACGTGGAATACCTGTATAATGAAAATAGCAAACATTATATGTAATTATTATCATTTTATATATATTTGAAATAGAATATTTCAAAATTTAAAAATGTTTTGGCCACCTGATACAAACATTACCTTATAGAATACAGCTAATAAATTTTGTTTTAATGATAAATGTAATAAATGTATTTTGGTATTTATCGCTCAATCTATATTCTCTTCTTATTATGTAGGTTTTATTGTGTCATCGGATTGTGTATTTTAGTTATGGTACAAATCAATTGAATAATAAAGGTGAATATAGTAGTACCTATATGTTTTCAATCACTTTATTTTACGAAAACAATAAAAATAGTTCCTTGCACTGTAATGTATAGAGTTTACTATAAATTAAAGACAAAAATTTCTAATTTCGAACCTCAATAAAAGAGTTGATTACCTGGTACGACTGCCTCGTCTGCATTTAGTGGCGGTGGTTGCCTGGAGGAAGTAGATCTTCCGTCTGTCCAACGACCCTTTTTCGATGTTAACCTCGGTCTACCTTTTTTCGGCATTACTCTCAACTTTACGCCGTAAAATATAACCAAACATGAATATATCAAGTAAATGAAATGAGTAAACATACTTACATATACGAATGTAATAACTTCTCAGAAATAAAAAGAACCACTTATTATTAATTTTTATGTAATAACACAAACAATACGTTTACGTACTGGAAGCAAGTAAACGAATGTTAATGGTAGTCTCTGTTATACGTTTTTATATAGTAATGATAGACATCGCCATCTATAGATTTTACTTATATCTTTACATTTTTGTATGTTTACGCGCATGTACATGTGTTCCATTGTATAAGAAATCAGTACAACCACATATTACAGAAACCTGTAATATGTAGTAAACTGTAATATAAAAGATTTCTTCTTTACCGTGTTTCGTAAAAGTTGTGTCTACAGCGGCGTTCGCTTCCCACCGCCTACTACGATCTAATTTTCGGCGAATTTTCTCCTCTTTTCCTACTTTTAACTATTAATCTCGATACGCCTGTTCTACTACCACCCCCGCTACCCCTCGGCCCTTTAATAATTTCCCTTTTAATCGTTCCCGTTTCGGAACCCTTCGCCGTGCGACTCTTTTTCGCGAAATTTACACGCTCGGAATAGGGCGACGCCTATGGAAAACGCCCCCTGTCGGAAGGAATGTCAAGAGAGCCTTTTATTATATATTAATCAAAGATTAAATTTAATTACGAATTAAATATGAATTGGATTGCACCGAACAAATTTAATTAATGATTAGTTAATTAAAAAGTTTGCGACAGAAAAACGTTGGTAGTGCGTTAAGTTTAGTTTTTAGTCAAAAATCGTATTTCTATTGGGAACACTGTTCCATCATAATGAAAATTTCCATTATGCGAATGTGCGATTTTAATCGGCATTTGAAAGTTATTGGAATTTAAGCTGAAGCAAATTGCTAGAGAATTAGATATTGAAATAAAAAAATTGAGTAGTAGTTTTAAAATGGAAATTAATATGTGAATGCAGGTTTTTTTTTCATTATGCAATTCTTTTATTTGTTTGTCCTGCAAATGCTCCAATTTTTGATACTTTATTTGACCTCTGCTATTACTTGTTAGAATTATTTTATTATTACCATCATTTCCTTATATATTTTGTTCCTTTTATTTAATAAATAAATGGTTAATTGCATACTTACACAATATTTCTTTTAAAGAAATCAAAGTGATAATGCATTTAGAGTAAATAAAATATATTTCGTTTATACAAAAGCCAAAAAAAACAAACACAAAAAAATGTTCAAAAGTTAATTTCTATGTAGCAATGAATTACAAATTGTTGAAATAATCATTAATTAGTAATGCCTGTGTCGCAGCAGGTACATCATCAACAGCGTCATAATTAATCTCATGAAGTTGTCCATTTAAAATTTCTTGATTTAATTTTTCTTCATTGATTTCCTCTTTACCCATGTTTATGGCTATATTGTGCAATACTAAGGTAGGAACTACTACTGGCACAGAGGTATCCAGCTTTAAGTGACAACCATATGTATTGGAAAACATTTCGTGTTGTAATATGGCTTTCATTATAACGATTTTTCACAACTGTTTCAGAATTTAACAATGGGATCAATAAATCTGTTTTTGAGGCATATCCACTGGCGCTTATGAAAATGAATGGATCGTTAAAGTGTGTATTCCCTGGCCATCGTACTACGATATCCATTATTCTTAAATTAGCATCATATAAAAATTGTGAATTTATAGGAAGATATCCTTTCCTATTACGAAATACCTCCGGGTCATTCCCACCTGAAACCACGAGTAATCCTCAAATACATTTATTGTTAGTTTTTTTATTTCGTGAATTAATTTTTGATTTACCTTGGACTTTCAAAAACCCTGTCTAATATACACTTCTTGCACGCCGCTATTCCTTGTCCTAATCTTCAGAGTGAACACTTTAATTAGCTAGCTATTTCAATTTACAGTCACAGATATTTGTATTATAACCAAAAACCGCATAACCTATAATCGCCTATAAACACGATTGTAAACAAAGAAACTACGCTTGCGCCAACTTTAATTATGAGTTAATTCGTACCTTGGGTACTGATTAAAGATAATCACGAATTAAGGATTTAATTATTAGTTAAGCAGTCGGTGCAAAGGAATTTAAACTTTAATTATGATTAAATGTTAATTATAACTTAATCACGAACGGTGCAAACGGCCGATAGAGTTATGCAATTTTTTTAGGCTAATGGGCCTACTGTGATAGCAATCATGAAGTTAATAGGTGGTAACACTAATCATGATCATCAAAGTAGGCCAATCACTATGACAATTTGTATAACTCTATAACTTTTTACTCTAAGCATTTTTTCTTAGAAACATATTGGCATACTGCGAACGCAAACAGTACTTTACCTGAAACGAAATTGACAAACAATGGATTTTGTCAAAGTGGGCCAATGACTCTCAAAAATTACATACCGCCATAGTTTTGCAATTTGAAGAACATCTCTTAGTAACATTTTGGCGTACTTTACCAGAATCGAAAAGAAAAAAATAACTCTACCGCAAAGGCCCACTAGATTTTAAAAACTTTAAAGCAAACAACAAATAAGTTTCACTCCAAGGAGGATTTATTTTCCAAATATTAAATTCCAATTAATTTTTTGTTTGTCTATTATACCTATGGTCAACTCCATCCGTAGACACACTGTGTATCGAAACGTTTTAGGTATAAATTTAGTGGAACTGTATGATTGTGGTGTAAAATTGTACGAACAGCGAATCAAACAACCGCCCTCTGTGGTCGCCAGAATAATGAATAATTTAAATCTTTTAACAGTTATCCGGCTTTGTTTGCTCATCGATAATTAGTCAACAAACTTCAAATTCAAATAAAAGACGATAACCAACATTAAAATATTGTTATTAACTGTAGACGGAGTGGAGTACACAACATATTACTAAAAATATAAATCCCAAAGAAAGATAAACTTCCCGGAACAATATTTATAAAACACCAGGTAAGATTCAACTAAAAATGTAATACAATTAATGGATTTTAAGATGGCATAAATAGCATTTTGATCTAGCATTATTATAATGCTCATAACAAGCAATTTAATATCTGAGATTTAAGATAAACAACCAGACATGTACGTTTAATTTCAATGACCCATTTATTTTGCTTTCAAACTGTTTTAAATGAGTAATAAATTGATTAAATCAGTTTAAACATTAAGACACATATTTTCATAGCAATATATATATCCTAAGAAAAGGGCGCATAATTCATTTGCCAATGTTACTTCAAACTCCTTTTTTAGGATGTATTTAATATCATCCTTATGGATTAGGTACAGCTTTAGCTCTTGAACTCTACTTGACAAGTAAATAAGATATTATAAATATTAGAATGATATTTTTTTAGATAATGCTGATATCAGGCGACCGAAATGGCTGTGAAATGTAATTGCGGTATCTTTTTTAATGTCTTTATCTGCCTGCGGTGCGTCGCAATTACAATTCGCTCCGACTTTATCGCGTAGCACGTAAATCAGTTTACGTCGCACAGTTTTACGGTCGCGACAGCGCCTCACTCAGCTGCCACGTCGCCGAATATTATCATACAGCGCCATATTTTAACGTTATCGCCGATAAAAAACGGCGCAACGCGGGCCATTCTCGTTTTCGACATTCTTCTACAGGGGGGCAGAGACGAGGGCGCATTTTATGCCACGAATGATGTAAAACCGCGTTCGTCGCGCGTCATTACGCGTCGAATTAGCGTCGGGGAGCAGGCGCCGAAATGTGCCATTAAGCACGTTGTTTACTCGCACCTCTGCTTGGTATCTTCGGTTGGTGGATTCGGGTCGCGTGTTGCAGATGGAAGTTTTTAAGGTAATCTAGGCGATTTCGAGGCGAGAATGTGACCGAGCGCACACGTGGAATTGGGTGAGGAACATAAAAGGAGCGTTTCTAAGTTGGAAGTTTAGGTACACGGGTTAAGTGAATTAAAGCAGGTGTTACCAAATTGTTGGTTTTCGCGTGCTTTAAAAAAAATTAAATTAAATTGCAGCGCTTCTAGCAGTCTTGCGATTTAACTTAAAAAAGGCGCGTCATTCAATGTAGGTAGGGAAAGGGGGGCAGATGGGAACATTAAGCTTTAGAACACTGCATCAGGATTGCAAATTGATATACAAGGTTCTAAGTACGCTTGTTGCAATCTTTAAACATTTATCTGCTGATGGATGAATTTACAATTTTCGATGGGTACTCTTGATGTTGTGAGAAAATTTTGAAAAGAAATGTGTAAATACACCATCTTGCCCCACCATGGGGCAAGAATGGGTCGTACCATAAATCTAGGTAATAGGTAAAAAAAATACATTCTTAAAATATTCTTAAAACATGCAGAAACAAGCTTAAACTCTTTAAAGCGGAACTACTTAAAATAAAAAAATACAATAACGATAAGAATATTAAACTTAATCTTCACAATTGAGACAATAGAAGACGAACTCATCCACGTTATTCGCACAGCCTCCGTGTACCCAACCTCGCCATCCATGTATCCATTGTATCAATACTTCCCCTTACAATACTAACATTGAGCGTCATCTTCCTCAGCAGAAGAACTTGATTTCCTTGACGTTTTCTAAAAATCTATCCCTTTGCTTTCCTCACAAAATTCGGTTTCCTGATATCTTCTGTTTTCTTTGTCATTTTCTTTTCCTTTAACTCTCCCTCAACACTTCTAGTTGCCTTAGGATTCTCCAGACTTCTATTTTCTTGTATCAGATTTTTATATGTAGTGCTTGTAGGGATTGTTGTCTTTCCCTTGTTACGCTTTGATTGAACCTGTACTTTATTCCTAACATGAGAAATAGGCATTATGTCTTCGAGAAAGCATAATGGCATATCCAGGCATAACGGACCAGACTGAAGAGTGAGATAGCGATGTTCCCATGTTGCCCCATACCAATAGCCCCATCTTGCCTCTTTGGGACATTTTCTGATTATGTTATTATAACTTATTAAATGTTACAAATAACGCCCTATAGAAAATACATGCAATACATGTCAATTAATAAGCACAAAAAAGTGTAGTTGTAAATAATTTACTTATGCTTCCGATCCTGGCCGTTGAACTCACCATCAAAATAATAACGAAATTCTGGAAATTGCAAAGTTCACGCACAAACAGCAATAACTTTGTTATTACGACTAGTAAAGTCTCTTACATTACAACAAACATAAAAACAACACTTGTCAATATTAGGACTGCTATTATTTGACAGATGCTTATTGCCGTTTTGTAGATAAGACGATGTCCCCATCATGCCTCGTGGCCCCATCTAGCCCCACCCTCCCCTACTTACAATTTAAAATAATAAAATTCAATTTTATGCGGCCCGTTAACAACTTCATCAAGAATTTTAAACTATTTACTTATTTTCAATACATAAAGAGGACTAATCGACACTAACATGAAATCATTTATAATTCGTTCACAACATATGATAGAACCCTTACCTGCAGCTAAGGCTATCTTTGATTGATAATACAAAACAGCTGAAGCTTAGAGAATCATTCAGAGTTTCAAGAAGAGAGCAGAAAGGATCGTGCATATCTTACCACATGCGATATTTAAATTCAATAAAGTTATAAAGTAGTAGATTAGATATATATTATTGTGATTTTTATAAAGGCTTGTTCGACTAATATTTTGCTTAATAACAAATATAAACCTTTATCTTTTAATCTGCCTTTTTCAGTACGTACAGATACCTATCCTTCTATGTACGATAATATTCAAAGATGTAATCTCCCTTCACTAAATAGCTAAGAGCTAATACATGTGCCTCGAATGCACCACAACCTCCCCTCTTATCAAGCAATCAGTAGTTGTATTTATATTATTTTACAAGTAGTAACTAGATAGTCGAGGAGGCTGCACGTAATGTGTCCTCTAAATCAATAACTTGTATAAAACTTTTACTTCGTTAAATATTTTTTTAAGCGGTGATAATGCTTAAAGCCCCTTCACAGCCAAATTTCCCCCTTAATCAACATTACGAGTCCGGACAAAAAAAAGAAACCGATTATCATAACTGACCAAAATGAGATTTGAACTCCGGAATCCGCACTAATAGCCAAGCGTGCAAGCCACTCGACTATCACCGAGCTGAAATACTAAACTTATAGCTTAATTTTAATCATTTAATGTATTGCCAGCTTTTATATTAACAAAGACAGTGTAAATATCGATAACATGCACAATTTATTGTATAATAATATATCAAAAACATTTAAGGAGCAGAAGGACTCTTACTCAAGGTGAGTACACTTATTTTCAATATTTAAATCAAATATGCAGTATATTTTAAAGTATTAAATTCCAATTTTAAACCAAAACAACATTCAAATCTCCGCTATTCCATACAATGAATCTCACTAACACTGCCTACCAACGTATACATATTAAAATTTCAATTTAAACTATACTATACTAAACTATAATATATATAACATCTACAATTACATAGATGTCCTCAAAGTCTACAAAATGCTAAATAGTTATCTATATAGAAATTTAAACAACATTTATAGAAAATACCTCCAACGTCGGGTAGTTCATACCCCAAAATACTTCAGAATGGAATTTCCTCGCAGTGACAAACCAAACATATTACAGGAAAAGGATGCACATCAATAATAGGAGCGACGCCAGTATTAGGGTATAGTAATGTCCTTGCAAGCATCCAATATCCGTATAGCTTAATACTCAAAACAGCAAAGATATATACAATTCCACAAGAGAAAAGGTTAATTCAGCAAATTTCTCCTAATAATGAAAAATCTTGACGCTTCTTCTGTATACTTTTATCCCAATGGTAAATACAATAAAACACATAAAATATCTCGTTCAATTTCGAATAAACTACGGAATTTGAATTTGACTTGATGAAAAAGAAAAGAAAATTTTTATCAACAAAACCTCGTTTCCATGGACCCCAGTCATTTATTTAATCCGAGCTCCATTGAGTGTTCACACGTTTGAACTAGTACGGATACCAAGGAAACTACATTAAAATCATACAGTTACCGTATGATGAACGTATATACCTAAACACCACAGCTACGATGCAAATTAATTAACACCCAATATATGCTACATCTACAAACAGATGTTTACACAAGATAATAATTACATTCATTAATAGTGAAATTCATTATATTTTTCACAACATTATATAGCCTTCAGATTTGTAGGACAGCAGCCAGAGAAAACATTAGTTTAGTGAAGCTAAAATTGTAAAACGTTATACTGCCACCAAATTATTATTATTATTATTAGTACGTTAAGTAGTTTTTAAGTTAAGATGTACAAGTTGACTGATTTATGTCCAATCAACAAAGTTGCCATATAAAAAAGTGAGGAGGAATGGAGATAAATCAAGTGTAGAGTTAAGAATAAAGAGTTGTTATTAAATAGTTGCCTTATTTTATTCAAACGTGTGGTGCCACAATAGGGTCGATCCAGGTAGGCACCGTCTATAATTATTTATTATTAACTATCTAACCAACAGTAAGCGGATAACACCAAGATACGGAGTCGTGGTTGAGGGCCCGTGACAAAGTGGTGGAGGCGCCGGGTAACTCGCTTATAGTAAATTATCATGATTTCTCTGGCATAATTACAATTATTTTGAATATTTAAAAGAATGTGGTTATACACCTTTTTACAATCGAAGGATCATATCTCAAACTATTTTTGTATTTAAATTTACCCCATTTAAAATTACCGAAAGAATGTATGCGCTATATTTATTTGGTTTACTACTTTGGTTCCCAAATCAAACGATCGTAATAATGCTATATTTATGTTCTCCCCTTGTCATACACGTCACTATTCTCAGTCACCTGTATTATCAATGTGCAGGAGTCGACAATTACTACAAGAACATATTTTTTTCAATATTACTTTAATTACATTAAAAAAAATTCTGAGAACAATTCTAAGTACTTTTAATATTACCTGAAATGATTTCTACGTTTGTTTCTTTATCTATATGTTTCACTTTAACTTAATATAAGATTTATCCTGTTACAAGAAATTTGTTATTGTTGGATATATAAACTATTATCATTATTGTTATGTACAACAGTTAGGGCCAGTTAACACTGCGTAGGCTTTCACGGCCGGTGTAACTATAACTAACAGTTTCTTGCGGGTTTCGCCGTGTGTCAAAACTTTCGCTCGACGTTTCGCTGTTCATACTGACAGCTTCTTCAGGATAACTGAACTGATTCTCCATGGTCCGACATTCTTCTTATATACGCTCCTGGTGCATCCAACCGTGTAGTTTCCGCTCCATTGACCGTGACGGTTCGTAGTAGGCTCTTCCACGTGTTGCTAAGGTGGTACCCTTCTTCTCTGTTAACGGTTTTATTCTTCTCTATTTCTATGGCTTCCCTGATGAGTCTTTTTCCGTAGTTCTTGGTGGTAGTTATTACTTTTACATTCTTGAAATCCATTTTGTGTCCGGTGTCGTGCATGTGTTCTGCCACCGCTGATTGATCGGTCCTTCTTAATCTTGCGTCCTCTCATGTTCTTTTATTCTTATGTCGATGGCTCTTCCTGTTTGTCCGACGTAGCACTGTCCGCATTGGCATGTTATTTTGTAGATACCTTCTGTGCGCCCCTTGGGTATCTTATCTTTTGCGGTCGGTAGATACTGCTGGATCGACGTTGCAGTCCCGAAGCGTACTTGTACGTTACGTTTCTTCAAAATTCGGCCTACTTTTTCGGTGACTCCTGCTATGTAAGGTAAACACGCCATCCCCCTTCGTGGTTCTGTAGTTGTCTCCAGTGTCGTCTTCTTCTTAGTGGCTCTCCTTATGTCGATGTCAGTGTAACCATTCTTCTTTAGTGCTTTCTCCAAATGTATCTTTTTACTGGTAAGATGTTGTTCGTCACTGATGGTTTCGGCTCTGGATAGCAATGTTTGTATTAATGTCTTCTTCTGCATCGGATGATGGTGAGATCTTGCATGCAGATATCTATCGGTGTGCGTCTTCTTTCTAAATACTGGGTGCTGTAGCATTCCTTCTTTTGTTTTCTTAACCATAACATCCAGGAAAGGGAGATTTCCATTTTGTTCTTTCTGCATGGTAAACTTTATGGCTGCGTGCTGCGAGTTTATGTGTTCCAAGAACTGTTGTAGTTTTTCTTCTCCGTGTTGCCATATTACAAAAGTATCGTCGACATATCGCAGCCAACACTTGGGTTTCATATCGCTGGAACTTAGGGCTTCTTCTTCAAATGCTTTCATAAACAAGTTGGCTATTACTGGTGATAAAGGGCTTCCCATTGCTGTTCCGTTCTTCTGCTCGTAGTATTTTTCTTCATACAAAAAGTATGTCGTGGATAAGCACAGTTTCACTAATTCAATGACGTCTTCTTGTAGTCCAAGTTCTGGAAGTAAGGCCAGTGCGTCCTCCGTGGGTATGTTAGTGAATAGCGATATAATGTCGAAACTTACTAAAATATCTGTAGGTTCAGTCTTTAGCGTAGACAGAATATCCACGAAATGTTTCGAATTCTTTACATACGTTGCAGTTTGTCCGGTGTATGGCTTTAGTAGGTTAGCTAAATATTTCGACAAATCGTAGGTCGGTGATCCAATGTTGCTAACAATCGGTCTTAATGGCACTTTTCCATACAGCCTGGGTGGTCTAGCGGCTCTTGGTAGCAATCTGTTCTGCATCTCTTTAGGTATTGATGAATCTTATGCTCTCCCTTACTGTTTTTGTGATCTTCTCCGTTGGATCTTTCCTTATTCCTTGTAGGTGTTCTCGTCAAGTAGTTCATTCATCTTTTTCCGGTAATCTTCTTTATTTAGTAGTACTGTTGCATTCCCTTTGTCAGCTTTGAGGATAACCATGTCTTCTTCAGCTTTCAAATTTGTAAGTGCTGCCTCTTCTTCCCTGGATAGGTTGCGTTTCGGTGGCTTTGCTTTCTTCAATGCTCTGCTTACTTCTTGTCGCACTTCTTCTGCTTCGATGTTCGGAATTCCTTTGATCGCTGCTTCTACCTCCGTGATGATTTCTTCTGTTGGTACTCTTTTGGTGCAATGACGTAGTTCATTCCCTAAGGCAAGTACTTTTGTTTCGTCTGCAGATAGTTGCTTCGTTGATAACGTTAATCACAACGTTCTTCAGCTGTTACCAGGTTGCCCTTGATCTTCTTTTCTCCATCCTTGCAAACTTCTTCACTTGTGTGTTCTGGTTTCTCGAACTCAGTTTCTGGTGTTCTCGAAACCAGTTCTGCTGTTCCGGGTTTGCGTTTATTCATTCAAACATACCACGGAGACGCACTGGCTTACTCCAGAACTTGGACTACAAAGACGTGTCATTGAATTAGGTGAAACGTGCTTACCACGAATACTTTTTGTATGAAGAAAAATACACGAGCGAAAACGGACATCAATGGGAAGCCCTTTTCACCAGTAATAGCCAACTTGTTTATGGAAGCATTTGGAGAAGAAGCCCTAAGTTCCAGCGATATGAACCAAGTGTTGGCTGCATATGTCGACGATACTTTTGTTGATATTGCAACACGGAGAAAAAAACTACAACAGTTCTTGAACACATAAACTCGCAGCACGCACCATAAAGTTTACCATGGAGAAAGAACCCGAAATGGAAATCTCTTTCCTGGAGATGGTTAAGAAAACAAAAGAAGGAATGTACAGCACGCAGTATTTAGAAAAAGACGCACAGATAGAATCTGCATGCAAGACTCCCATCATCCGAGAGAGAGACATTAATAAAACATTGCTATCCAGATTCCGAAACCATCAGGACGACAACATTTACCAGTAAAAGGATACATTTGGAGAAACACTAAAGAAGAATGGTTACATACATCGAATAAGGAGAGCCATTAAGAAGAGACGAACTGGAGACAACACAGAACCAGAAGGGATGGCGTGTTTACCTTACATAGCAGGAGTCACCGAAAAAGTAGGCGATTTTGAAGAAAGTAACGTACAAGTACGCTTCGGACTGCAACGCGATCCAGCAGTTCACCGACCGCAAAGATAAGATACCCAGGGGCGCACAGAAGGTATCTACAGAAACTGCCAATGCGGACAGGCTACGTCGGACAAACAGGGAAGAGCCATCGACATAAGAATAAAAGAAGAGAGAGGACCAAGATTAAGAAGACGACATTCAGCGGTGGGAGAAACACATGCACGACCCGGACACAAAATGATTCAAGATGTAAATTAATAACTACACCAGAACTACGGAAAAAGATCATCAGGGGAAGCCATAGAAATTAGAGAAGAATAAAACAACAGAGAAGAGGGTACCACTTAGAACACGTGGAAGAGCCACTACAACCGTCACGTCAATGGGCGGAAACTACACTTGATGCACCAGGAGCGTATATAAGAAGATGTCGGACCATGGAGAATCGTTCAGTTATCCTGAAAGCGGTCAGTATGAACAGCGAAACGTCGAGCGAAAGTTTTGACACACGCGAAACCCGCAGAAACTGTTAGTTATAGTTAGCCAGTTGTACAATACCCCGACAAATCCCAGCAAATATATTTATCGGTAGTATAAGGATACGTGCTGTATTACAAACTATACCAACCGACAACTATGAGTGGGTTTGCTATAGACGAAATAAAAATGAAGTGGTGACACTTTTTTTGCGTATTTAGTAATTATTATTGTTAAAAGTTGTGATGAAGTATTACTCGCTCGCCTTTGAAAAGCAGTGAATATTCATAATTTTTTTTATTTATTTATTTATACATTAATCGTAATAATACTCACTACAATCTTTAATTTGTATAAAACCAACAAGTAAGCAATAATACCACACCACCAAGAAACCTGGCGGTACTAATATGGCTAGTTGGCTGGGTAAAATTTTTAGTGCAATTATTGTAGAAAATATGCACTTTGTGACATAACACAGGTGTTGTGATGATGACGCATAAGTGAGACAACACACACATTTGTGAAGTCATTTTAACACTTGTTGGAGAAAGTGTGAATGAAGGAAATCATCAAGAAACTATCTACACTTGATTTTCATAAATTAACAGTAGATCATATAAAAGAGGGTAGATTTGTAAGAAAATTAGTGAAATTGTGAAAAAGTAGTTTCACTGTCGACGACATACTAGAAAAATATAAATATAAATGCAGACTAGGAAAAGACGTGACTGGCCGTCAACCCTGATCGAACAAGCTAAACAAACATCATAAAAAAAATTTAAAAAAAAATCTAAACTTAGTGCTACAAAGATTTTAACTGAATTGTAAATACTCACAATCAAGGATAAAAATAAATTCTAAAACAGTAAGACTAATTATCATAGAAGTCTCATAGGGAAGTACATTAAATTACATAATTACACTGAAGTGTATATAATTCCCATTGTGAGGGTACTTTTTTCACTAGTGTTTACACTAGATTCGGGTACATTTTTAACAGTATTTATTTAATTTTCGGAATAGAAAAAGATATTATTCTTTTAATGTCCAAACTATTTGTGATGCTAGTTTATGCATACATATCGTAGTAAGATGATCTGGATTTAATAATGATCAAACTATTTTTAATGCCTCACTAATAAAAGGTAAATAAATAAAGGTTTTAATGAAGTGACATGCAAGATAAGATATTATTAGGTGACAGTGGCTATGGTTAATCATGATATTTAATTACACTTTTACCAAAAAAACATATTTTAAGAACATTCCTTCGACAAAAAAATACTATTGAAATGTATGGGCGCATGGAAAATACGATTTGATACTAACATCAGGAATAAATTTAAATTTTGCTATTTTATGGCTATTTTAAATGGTGAAAATAAGCTTATTTGATGGACATAGACAATCGGCAACTTTAAGCACCCGATAAGTTATCCTGCCGATAGTGTAACCAACAAAAATAACCGTATATTGTACAACGCCAAAAACGAACTTATATAGCTAATATATCGGCATATTCTACAACCAGTCCTTAATGTGCCAATTCAGCCACATAATGGAGTTCTATAAATTTTCTGTGTGGAGCCGTTCTGTAAATTAAAGTTTACAGAAACACTTCAGCCTCTGTCTTTTGTATGTGGCCACCTATGTCTTTTACCCATTAAATTATACCCATTCCAGTATTCTAGTGCGCTGCACTAATCTGTACAGATCTCTTGTTGGGTAATCCAAGTAATCCTCTGGATTAATTTTTGGCTTGCCAAAAAGTGCCTGTCTTTCTACGTCCACAGCCTCACATTCACACAGAATGTGGTGAACGTTCTCTGTCATCACGTTATACAGTCTGCAGTGTCCTTCAAGGAAACCTGTTACGGTGCAAAAATACAACAAGCTGCAGTAGTTATTTAGTCTTCTTCTCTGATGGTTCCTTAATAAATGCCTTTCCATGAATTTGCCTGAGTGACAATATTGCAGTCTGTCAGGCTATTTAGTTTTCGAATACATTCCCAAACCATTCTTGATTGTATTTCGAGGTCACTCGAGGTTTTCACTCTAATTGATTTCAGTTGACAATGCAATATTGTATATGCCCCTGCCTGAAAGACCGTGGCATATTTCTCTAATCAAGGGTATATTCCTCACCTTTACTATAGATTCCAGCTCCAGATCTGATCTCGGGTTTCGATTCGTTTGTAAACCAGGTCAACTCCCCGAACCTGTCTCTGTAGTGGATTGCTTCCAGCTTATCCGATCCGTGATCTTCCACTAGAATTTTCTAATCTCAATCTCAAAGGGTACTTTCTACATGATGTACCATTATATTAGTGCCTCAATCCAGCATATCTGTCGTTTGTTAGTTCTCATAATGGCCCATTCTTGCCTCCCCAATTATCACTAGGTGGAGAGTAGACCTTCCATCGCTGCTGTAGAAATAGTCCTCATTTCGCTTGTTATTCATAAACACGTCTTTGTATCTTACTCATTTCAGCTATAGCAATTTGTTGTTGCATCTTTGCCCACCATACCAGAGCGATGCATAAGTGATCATAGGTTTGACCACTGTGATGTATGTCCAGTACATCATATTTGGTCTTAATCCATTGTTGTTTCATGAGCTCTTCTAGCCTACCAAAGTGTTGTCTCCGCCCCTGGCTTACTTCGCATGATAAAAATTATTTCAAGGTGAAAGGATCGATTTTACGAGAAGGGCAACCCTTTGAAGACACGCGAGGTCTTTGTCAACCACTTTCGATCTCGAGCGAGGACTACTGATAATTGGCGCTCAACACGCTAATTGCGTGTATATCAAAACTACACGATTACACTCTTCCTTTTTTCTGCGGTTGTATTTTTTCCACAGACTTTAACGTTCCACACGTACATACGTATCTAACCCGCAATTTCCGGTTTCCAGGAACGCGACGGCGATATTACTACCCCCCCTCCCCCGCACCGTCATCTCTCCCTAGACGCGGCTTACATTTCGTTATAATCCCACCTATTATACTTCTAATCGTTTCCGATTCCCGTTCGCGTTTAAAGCCGGGAATTATAACCTCGATGCAATGTAAAGTCCGTCGCTTGGTGGCGTATTTCGTTGCGAGAAAATTGTTTTTCGTATCAGGCGGGTACCGTTGCTATTATCACCGCATATTAAAGCGAAAACTATGAAAATCACTTCCTCGCGTAATCTCCGCACGCATGGCGGAAACGCGATGGTTAAAAACGCAGCTTAAAGCGAATTCGGATAGAAACTTTCTTACGCGAAATCGATGATAAATTCTCGCCACTTACATAGTATAATTTAATTACCATAAAATATATACAAACTTTAACACAAAGTGTTTAGTAAGTTTAGCCCTTTATTCCATTAGGAATTCTTTTGCTTGTTTCAGTTCTTGGATTAAGCTTTTTATTAAAAAAAAACAATATAAAACATACAACAGATATTTAATAAACAATTTTATAACAAATTAAAAGAATAAATTCTAGTTTTACAGTTTCGTATATTGATTTGGTTTCGATTTATAGACTTATGGTGAGATTTTATACATATCTGTATCGTCTATAAGGTTATCTGTAGATGCAAGCATTATATAACACAGATCTAGAGATAAAAGGCACTACAGAGGCCGCTATAGAGGCCTACCATTAAGCTCAGTAACGGCGGGTGCATACGTCACAGGCGGGGCCAATACAATGATTGAAGTTCGTGTGCTATCGTCCGAAACACGAACATGTTACGAACTTATACGAAGAAATTAGATCATTGGATCATTGTAATGACCCTTGTAAAACGTAAACACCGCCCCACTGATTTAAACTTATTCTAAACATCTCATTCACTATTTTAAGAAAAGTGATTGGCAGTTAGTTGATATTTTTTTTTAAATAAAACGCAACGAAAATAATAATTATTAACACTATTTTAAAGTTTACATGGAGAAAACGACCTTACATTCACAAAAAGTATTTAATATATTTTTAGACTACATGTTTCGGCTATGGCAGGTCATTCTCAGATCTTCAAAACGTCGAAATCGAAATTTAAAATTATTGTGATGCCTTCGCATGTATTGTCATGCCTTCCTTAGTCTTGGTTCTATATTTGTTGACATTATATCTCAATTTTATTTCGTTGTTTTGTTTTGTTACTCACTTTTGTTTATGGTGTTTTACTTTGAATGTCTATATTTGACTTTTTAAATTTTAATTTCGATTTCGACGTTTTTAAGACCTGAGCATGGCGTACCATAGCCGAAACATGTAGTCTTAAAATATATTAAATACCTTTTGTAATGTAAGGACGTTTTCTTCATATACACTTTCACATATCACATTCTGGAAAGTTGTAAGGAATATTTAAATATGCAAATTAATATTTATTCCTAATTAAAGTAGCAATAAAGTTCATTAACGAAAATAAACATGTCCAACCTCTAAAGTAGTTAAGAAAATTCAAAAATCCATTTTTATAGTGTTTGTTAGATCGCCATTTTGAAAGTTTGAAATTTGTTTTAAACTATGGAATAATTTAAAAATAGACGATAATTTTTACTATAGTAAGCTCTTCTATATATAAAAAAAAAACTGATTTGGGATTTCTTTAACGGCAAACTATCCACAGAATTACTATTTTAAGAAAACAAAATATATAAACAAGCTTCAAACAATGATCTAACTTCTAGGAGCAGTCAACGAAATCTGAATTCATTTGTTCATATTTTAAAAAGTAGTAGATCAATCTGACTATTTGTTTAGTTACGGGTGAGTAACAACCAAAACTTTCTTTAAAATAACAATTTCAAAAGGAAATAATTAATGCAAAAATCTAATTTTCATTTTCCAACGAGTTTTCTTCTTCATATGTTTACAAAGTGCGTAATATATTGCGTAATATTTACAATAAAATCACATGTGTGATTAGTCAGAATGACTGAATATGTGACTGTCAAATGGTTGGGTGATATTACAGTTAAACTTATAATTATATAACATTATAATGTTATAAATGGCTAATGCAAGAAAGGAACTTATATTGTTACCTTTTTTATGGCATTATAAAATCAGATTTGAAGTAACTATGGCAATGGATATGAATAATTTTAATCTCATTTTATAAGTTATAATTATTGTAATGTTTTTTTTTTTTACAATTTTACTACTTTAACTCTGTGATTAAGTTCATTAAAGTGTAATGAAACGTTGGAAAAGCAGTAAATATTTACAAAAAGTCCGCTAAAACAAATAATGTTAAACTAGTTTGAAGAATAAAACGGACAAGCAGAAACATTAAGAATAACACATTAACATTACAGGTTTTTTGGAATTTTTTGCTTGGTGGAGGCCGTCTGACAAATAGTCTTCGAAAACATTGCAGCCTCTTGACTATTTGTATTTAATTCTCCATGCCCTTTAGACTGAAGTCCAGTTATGCTATAAGTAGATGTTCTCTAGTTTGTCCTTGGTTCGTGATAAATCAGTGCCATCAAGTTAAATATGCCAATCTGCTAGTTAAATCCTTACAGTGGCGCATTTTGACTGCGACCAAAGTTGGTAAACGCCAGCATTTTGAAGTATTTCTGGGCACTTCGAAGTTGTTTATATCCGATACCCCAGTGTCGTTAGCTTGCCTTTAGGGATTCCTACTGACATGGATTTAGGACTAGTATCCTTGACGTCGTAGGAAGGTCATTGGAATCAACAACAGTTAAACCCGTGGCTTTTCAAGAATTTGTCAGGATTTCTTTGCCTTCAACTAGATTCTTGTATCTTCACTGCAAAAGGTCATTTACTCTTTCAATGAAGATTTTTTCGTGAATTGCATGAAATTGATGCTCCCATTAGGAGCAATCCTAGATCATCACATCACGAGTCATTTTTGAATCGAATCCATCTACTTTTGATTTATTGCTGACGCTGCCTTGTTGAAACTTTCATTGAATTTCCTTCAAGATTAGCGGTGGTGTCTTCGTCAGATTCTTTTAATCTTTGATACTCTTTAGTGGTCTGGGTTCCTCCATCTTTTTGTCTGCCTTTGCGATTTGGCATCTGCCTTCTGCTTAATTGGAATATCTTTAACTTTAAGTAGAGACTCCTTTAAGAGATTGTTTTTCATTCGGACCAGAACTAGGTTGATATGCCGCCCCTACTAGTTTCTCATTTTTTGACTTGCTTAATTCTTTAAATATACAATTGCTTGAAAATTTTTAGAAACGAAATATTTTTTTTACATGAATGGATATTTGGAGCGATTTGCCAAATGTAAAATTCATGAAAACGTTAAAAGCAACGTCGTAATTATTCAAAAAAAAAAGAGCGCTTTTCGACTAAACTTGCAATTTAATTTCACCATTATGCACAAAAAAAAGCGAGTATATATGCTTATATGTATTTACAGATGTTATCCCTAGAAAAATTGAGGCAAAACGCCATCCAATTACTCCCGCGCAAATTATCCCTCGTCTTCACATGGAGGGTATGAAAGTTTAGGCAGGGCGCAACTCGCAACGGACTCTTGGCAGGTTCGGATTCCGACCTACCCTTAATTACTCTTAGTTGAATTATACGGCTCTCCCCCATGTTCCCGTACGGTATCGGCAACTTGCTCGGCAGCTTATGCGTTACCGGCACGGGTTATTAATTTACTCTAACGTTAATGAGAACTAAGACGAGTTGTTGACGCCCACGCACCAGCGCTCCGGCATCTATCGCCACATAAAGTAAACACACTCCGCGTCTGGGGAGCGTTGTCGGTTGCTGTCGAGGTGAATTTTAATATTGATTTTGCGCTCGATACACTATACGTACGGCCGTGGCGGTAGCGATAGCGTGCGAAAATGAGCAAAAATAAACTGGGAGGAGAGGTATTTATGTACCTGTCGGGGAAGTATTCGTGCCAGCATATCGGATGGTTTGGATTTTGAGATTTCTGATATGTATTCGCACGTTTACAGTCTCCTAAGACATTTTTCATGTGGACTTTTGAATTGAAGTCATTGGCATAGATACTGTAAGAATTTAGAGTATATTTTAGGTGAGAATAATACGAAGTCTTACCGGCGAATGCCAATACGCGTTATTGTAAAATTAGGTGACGGCATACTCACTAAAAGAAATGCTCAACAATAAAACTTTACGGTTACTTTTTTCCCATTTATCTGGTGGACTTAGTGTCTCTTATGACTCTTGACGCTTTGTTATTAAATTCCGTATGCTTCGTGTCACGTATTTTCAAAATTGTTCTGTCCTGTATCAACAAGCTCTTTTTGCACTAATGATCATCGTTGTATCATCACCGAACATTATCAGGAACTACTTCTACAAGTTCGTTCACATATAGAAGAAACAGGAGCGGTCCCAGAATCGAGCCTTAGGTCACACCATTCGGTACTGATATCCACCCTGATCTGACTTCTTTTCCAAGTTGGTCATATCCTGTAACACACTGGCGTCGATTGGAAAGATAAGACTCAGTCCACTTGAGAGCAATTCCTCTAATCCCCATTATTTCAAGTTTTTTTGTGCTTTCCTTGCAACAAGAGCTGATAAACAAGATGACAAGAACGACGTTTCTCAACTCTAAGGGTTGATATTAATTCATTTACCAGACGCCGCAAAATCTTGTTTTCCTCAGCTTGAACATCATACAGAACATTACCCTTTTTACTAATTATGGTTCCTGCAGTCCAACAGCAATTAATCAAATCTTTAGCTAAAACGGTATTTCCTTGCATTTGTTTAAAGGTGTTGTTTCAGAAATGTGACTAGTTCGCGGTATTAATAAAACCAATTTTGATCTTAAATTGCGACCAAACATTAGTTTAGCTTGAGAAGTAGCGTGTTCTGAATTACGATAATTAAATAAAAATTGACATAAGACTCTATCGAAATCTTTTCCGTGCTTATATGGTTTTTTAAGAGCTAATTTGATGGTTTTTACGTTAATTTCTGCGGCGCCATTACTAGATGGGTACTCTGTACAAGAAATGCTCAACAAAAGAAAACAACAGCAAAAACAAAGAGTGCGATTCGCACACATTACAACAGATACCACCAAACTACTTTGTTCGTTCTTTAATTTCTCTCAATTCTTCCTATTCAAATGACCTCAACATTGAATTTTGTTGCTATGCAACGTAGTATGTAACTATGTATCTGCAATAAGTAAGTTTTCATCTGAAGATCTTAAAGACAGTTTCATTTTTGGTTTTTATAAAAATATAAGGGCTTTTGATTTAAAATAGTATCGTCGATCTTAAATCGATATGACTGATGACTCCACTTTTATTTTTGTTTCTTGTCGCGTAAAAAAAAACTTGGACATTATAAAAAAAATTAATACCCACTCAATAATCTCTTAATCTTAATTTAAATGTTTTTTATTGTTTCTCTTTATAACTAGAGTGGCCAACAAACTATTTTGGCACCACCATAATGTAAATCCTGGAATTCACCGAAATACTTTTCTACATTATGAAACAATGGTCCTTTTCTAGGATTTTCTACGCCAGACTTTGTATTACATTTACAATGCACAAAACGCTAACGGAGAATTGTACTATCTCGCATTAAGACTTGCCTAACACTGACACTAGATACACACGAATCGGAGTGAGTGCTCTAACTGCTTTGAAGATATACCATGGCTAAGCGCGGGGTGAGTGCGGCCCGTGTAAGCAGACACGTCTGACCCACTCTATTTATAACTTTGTGGAATATGATTGTAATTGCGTCAATACACATCTGTGCATCCGTTCGAATGTTGTTGCGCACATGTCACCAGTTACTTTTTAATAAACATTGGTCTCATTAATAGTTTATTTGGTAAATATATCAAATTAATATTTTATAAATGGTGTTTGTAGTGATATTTGCAATGTTATAGGAGTGAAATAGAACTAACGCTATCTATTCGATAACTTCTGTAATCCACAAGGTATCTAATCTAATGAATTTGCTACTATCTAGGTAAAAAAACAAATATAATAATGTTTAGATCAGAGCACTTGTTTAGGGAAACAAGGACTAGATTTGAGAAAAAGCAATTCCAACGTCATAATTGTATTAAAGTAATCGCAATTTTGATTAGCCTAATCGTTCATTGATTTATGTTGCCTCATACGTAAGCTACTGCCCAGACACTTCCGGGTATTAGAATTAGTAATTCGCATTCAAATGATCATTCAAACTATAGATATTCTCAAACTGTCACTTGAATGATCATTTGAATGCCAAACGTATTATTTTAATATCTTAATGGTAATAGTAAGTAATAGTACATTTTTGGTAGAGCCTAAAAGAAGAATAAACTATGAACATACATCTTTTTATATCACACATAAAGAAACAAATATATAAGGGTTTCAATTATGCTTGTACAAGTATATTGTTAAATATCTTTTTTTTTCAGCGCCGCGTACAAGGAAAGATTAAAAAGATTTTTAGCAACATCACAAACGAGGAGGGATTAAACATGTTTCAAATAATAAAACTCATTTTTGTGCAATTGCTTGGAGAGAAGAAGGATTAAATTCTTTATTTGTGTTGAAACAAAGAAGACAATATATTCTTTTATTTAAATGCGTATTTACGTACTGACGTAGTATTGTTTGTTATGCTTTTATATAGTATTCCCTCTTTAAAATTGCAATGAAACTCATAAATTATTGAAAACAGACAATAATTGATTAATAGCTGGTTTTACTTGCTTTGTTTATTGCATTACGTTTTTAAATCAGGTATTACCATAAAAATAGCGTAATGGATATTACAAACGCATAATTGAAGTCTGTCATATGATTTTTCTAGATGTAATAAAAAAGATATAAAGAGTTTAATATCTTTTCGAGAAATAAAATACAGGATAAAGTTGCCATTTAAAAGCACAGTTTCAAGATATTGTTTGAATGATCATTCGAATGCGATTTGCCCATTAGTAATTATAGTCATAATGTGTGTCATAAAGTTTACAGCCGGATAAACTATTAAAATCGGCCCTTGTTTAGAACTTACTTTTTTCTAAAGTAGCTTTACATATAATTTACATCCCATATATGAAATAAAGCTTTTTTCTTTTAACATTATGTTCCTTATGTTCGCTTTTAAAGTGAATTTGTATAATGTATTTTCTTCAAAATGTTATTGCCAACGACACAAACCAGTATCACATTAACAGCTACGCTTGCGTCGCAATTATTCTTCCTAATTAGCAGAATCACGCATAAAGCTGTCTGCGTTATTAGACGTTTCCCGCATCTATTTTTTTTTATTACATTGAAAATCCGATATATTTCAATCAACCAAATATATTTTCTCAAACATATTTTCTTTGAAACAAGCATGCCCTTTGTTGTTTCAAATATATGCAAAAAATGTATACTATTGAGTGAAACAAAATATTTGGTTAGAAAGTTTAATATATTCAAACAAATTATTTAGTTCAGCATGGTCTTAACACAATAATAACATATAGTTCAACTTTGTACAAATGTTGGATCGGTTCAATTACTTTCATATTGTTGAGACAGCTTTAGGTACTTTGTTAACTCAAACAAGCTTTTTACAGTAAGAAATTAACACATTAATGTATTTCTGCTAATACCCGTAATAATAAGAGGAATTTGTTCCAAGAAAAATTTTCTCCTCACGCAGGATTCGAACCTACACTCTCTCGCTTACCGGACGAACGCTCTACCAATTAAACTAGAGACTAGACAATATTAGAAGGAGTCGCGATATGTCAAGGATCGTTGCCAAGATCTGCATACTCAAATTTACGAATTGCTGTTTCTGAAGCAAAAAAGCTAATGTTAAGACGGGCATCGGCCTGTCTGCATAGCAGTAATAACTATATCCACCAACTGCCAACATCTCTCGATATTGACGCATTGTCGTTAATGAAATCAACAAACAAACCCTCAAACTAATAAAATCTCGTTCATTTTAGAGATACATATTGCGATAATTAAGAAAATAATTGGTATAAGTACTCTTCAATTGACAAAGTGAATATTATTAAGAAATAAGGATTACCCTAACCACAATTGTAGTTAATTTAATGTAATTATTATGTTCAAATTACTTTTTTTCCAAATCTAGCCCACACTTTCATAAACAGGTTCAGTGATGTAAGCATTATTATTATGGCGAAGTTTTCTACCCATATGGATACGTTCAATATGTATATATGATACAGCCATTGCTGGAAAGATGGCGCCTCTCCTATATCACTCAAACATGGTTATAAAAGTTGATTTGGTGCATTTACCGGAAAAACATTGTGCACCGGCAAAGGAGAATTTGCAAACGTCACATACAGAACAAAAAACTTATCAAATTAAGAACGCTTTATTTCTTGATCCAACAGTCCAGCTTTACTGTACGCAAAATTGTACTGAAAATTCACTATTGCATTTGCGGCAAAGCAATATGCAATTTATGCTTCTTTTAATAGGTAGGTTATGTCAGTATTGTAGTAACACTTTATTGAATAGTGAAATTTTGTGGTAAGATTTGACATTAAATTTGATTAAGGAATAAAAGAGATAAGGTAAGTAATTTTGATAAAATTATTCTTTGAAATAAAAAGAAACGCAGTAATTAAGTACATATTTAGTAAACTAAACACAATATATATTTTACTTAAAACAAAAATATTATTATAAAATATATATATATCAAATAAGCAAATAGATCTAATTGTATCAACAAAATGTATTGTCTTCTGTGTCTTATTTCTATTTGAATCAATAATAGTATATTTCAAACCAAGGGAGGAAAGTGCTGTATTGCAGACCTCAAAATATTGATAATATTGAAATAATTGGCCAAGGCCTGCAATAGCACTTCCCTCACGTGGTTCGAATACTATTTTTTTCCCAGCCAGTCCAATTTTAACTAAATGTCTAAAAATAATAAAGACGTACCTGTGAGTGACATGATAGATAGTAGGCTTAATCTGCCAAATATTTTCTGAGAACTGTCAAGTTAGTTCTTTTTAAAAGTGTTTAATAATAGTTTAATTGAAATATTTAATACCTATAATTTAGCAATTATCTAATAAATCGACTCAAGCTGGGCCGAATGTACTAATATCATCTATCAATAATGTCACATATTATAAGATGTGCAGTTTCATCATGTCAATGTCAATTACTTTTCCTCCCTAGGGAGGTAAAGTACAACTGTGTGTACAAATGACACTTTCCTCCCTGCTGGGAAAAAATTATTATTTGAAGTAAATATTCCATTTGATCAAAACATATATATCTCATTATTTTAATGAAATAATTTGTTACTTTAAATATTACATACATTTGACCCAATAAAACTTTTTATTTGAACAAAATATTTTATGTGTTTAATTTTATTAAAGATATTGTTAAAACAAACAAATTTTATTAACAAAATTATTTGCTTCGCCCAACAATATATTTGTTTGGCCATATTTAAACAAAAATTTTAGTCGATACAACTAAAATTTGACTGAATCAACCAAATGGGTTTTTCAGTGTACGTTCAGTGATACAACATACAGAAATTCATTACAACCATTACGATGATGTTTGCATGTCATAGGATATGTTATTTTAACGTAAATGACACAGCATAAGGGGGTATATATAATCAATGTCCTTGGCGAACGCTGGGAGATAATGAAAGTCGTTCTATGGGCGCATTTAATAACAACTAATAGCTGACCGATTTACAGTAGACTCGCGATTATTTGAATTAGTCACATTTAATATATTCAGCATTTCATATAAAGCACATAGTATTCATATAACTGCGGGGCTACTGTGTTATATTTTTGTTATTAACAATCATAAGGAAATTATTAAGTTAGAGTAGGAACATTGTAAAAAATTACAGTTACACTTTAAAAGTAATTTTACTAGTGAGCTATTAATTTTGCTGTAAAATATGATTTATTTGTTTTTACTTGAATTTTCGGGTAAAACTATAGATATCATGGAAAATACGAAATTCATACGCGCAATGTGATTGGTTATTGGATTATTTATCTGTGCGCGTAGGTAATTCTATTCGTTTGTCAAACTTATATTGCCAATGATATCATGTACGTCACAAACAATCGTAGTTCCGCGTAAGCGTGTTCATTCTTGATCCCTGGTTGAGCGATTCAGTATGACTTATTAGGTGCTATAAAAGAATTAGGTAAGTTGCTTGCTCTCTTTATAAAAATACATACGAAAATTACTTCAGTGTTCGACAAATATAGAGTTCATATAAATATTACATACGAATTTTACAGTACAATCTTTGAAAAACACATCAGCATGTGAAATTTACTAGATGGTAGAAATTTTACTTTATGAAGCAAATTTACCTATAAAATTGTAAGCAACTTTGTTACCAACAATTTTACATGTAATTTTACTGCAACTTTTTTTACAGTGCATATAGTACTTAAAATATGTTTTTTCTTTCTTGAGATAGCGGCTTTTTTTGCACGATTTAATGAAAAATTTTTACCGAATTAAATCATTTTTTTACGTTTCGACAATTTTTTAATTGTCTTCTTCAGAAAATCATTAATGCATATATATAATCTACAATTTAAATTATATGTATATACAGTTTAAATTTTATAGATAAGTCTATACTTACATACATTTAACAAGCACAACACAAACATAAAATGTTATTTGTCAAAGGACTTTAATAACATGTGTGTGTAGCATACTGAATACAAATGTGCCGAAGGTTACATCCAAAATCAATACGCAAGGCAAAATAGATAACCTCGTGTGGTACCTTCAGGTGGATTATTTAGTTTTTTCATAAATCAAGTGTCTCTGTAGTTTGATTGATTTCAGCTTGTCGGATCCGTTATTTCCTCCTGGAAATTTTTGTTAAAAAAAAATATGTTGAAATCATGTGCTCTAATCTCAATCCCAAAAGGTTAACTTCCATATGATGCACACTATTATTGTGTCCCAATCTTGCATATCTGCCGCTTGCTAGTTCTCGCAATCTGAGATGGCCCATTCTTGCGTTTTCGAAATTACCGTGCGAGCTCTTTGCCGAAACCCACGGATCTTTGAAGCTACGCTTTTCAAGTAAACTTTAGTGTTGTTGTAAACTTCTCCTAAACCCCTCACCACAAACTGCACTAAACTGGACGTACGTTTCGATAGCAAAGCTATCATCATCAGCAGAAACACTAAATAATTACCCTAATTTATACCTAAAAAAGGTCATGGCACAATGATCACGGTCATGGCTGACTACCGTCATGCTTAACTAGTCACTAATCCTAACTCCCCCTAATTTACTACTTAATAAACCGTAAAGACAAGAATTTAATGGCCCTAAATCTAGAGAGATAAGCTGTTACCCATTCTACTCGTCATACTCCCTTCATAGCTAACCTCTTTATGGGAATATTTGAAACCGATCTTCAGAATACTTTGGCATATTTTCCACGGGTTTGGGTTAGATACGTCGATGACATTTTTTGTGTTTTTGATACCAGTAAGTGCTCAATTAGAGATTTTCTTGAACAGCTAAATTCAAAATTTCCTTCCATTAAGTTTACCCATGAAGAGGAAACAAACAATAGGATTGCTTTTCTCGATATGTAGTAATAGAAATAAAAATAAATTAGAAATCGACATATAGAAAGCCCACTACTAATAACAGATTATTTCAGAAGATTCAAACCATTCATGGAAGAACAAACTAGCAGCTATTAACTTTTTGGTACATCGCTTACTTAATTTCCCTCTATCTACAGAACGATATAATAAAGAACTTAAAGAAATTATTAGAATCGCTGCATTTAACGGGTTTTCAGAAGACGTTGTATAATAACACCATTAGAAAACAAAAACAAAATAAGAATTAAGAAAATAAGAAGAAAAAATGCGAGTACTTTAGAAATTAGTGACAAGAAGAATAAGAAATATGTTAAATTACCATTTTATCCAAGTGACACGAAAGGTCTACAAAAAATTTTCTCTAAATTCAATCTTGACATAGTTACTACTTCAAATAATAGTCTTAAAAATATTTTAGGTGACCCTAAAGATCAAGTAGATAATTTGGAAAAATCAGGTATTTATAAAATATTTTGTAAAGATTGTGATCATGTATATATTGGGCAAACTAAAAGATCAATTAAAACGCGTTACAAGGAGCATTTGGCTCATCTTAAATTTAGAAGGTTTTGCTTCTGAATGTGCTTGAAGAAAATCCTAAAGTTGACAATATAAAGTTAGTTAAAAACGTAAACAACTATGTACAATTAAATTGTTATGACGGTGTGGAAATATATAAAAACAAACATATTTTAATGAATGCAGATTTAGGGCCATTAAATTCTTGTCTTTACGGTTTATTAAGTAGTAAATTAGGCGAAGTTAGGATTAGTGACTAGTTAAGTATGACGGCAGTCAGCCATGACCGTGGTCATTGTACCATGACCTTTTTTTTTTTGGTATAAATTAGGGTAGTTTTAGTGTACTTATTTAGTTCAGTGTTTCTGCTGATGATGATAGCTTTGCTATCGAAACGTACTGCTGTGACATGTCTCCCCGGTTGTTTAACTCTATGCTGTTAATTTTCCACGATCAAGTTTTGGCTTTGCCGCGCGCAAATTCTCACTTATGTTAATTTTTACTTTTTGCTTTGAATTTAGTAGATTTGTTAGTATCATATTTAATTGTTCAGTTAGTTAGTTTATTTTTCTTTGATTATATGTTTAGCATTAGTTTATCTTGTTTTGGTCCTTCTTATAAGGCGTTTTCTTTGATTGTTGCGGCCGATGCAGAGCGCGCTGTCGGTTGTTTGTATATACGCGGTGTGTGAGGCCACGTAAGGGCAGAGTCTGAATAGTGGCACGAGAGTAAGTACATGTGAATTTTGAGTTCATTTTCCCCATTTTACGATTTTTCATTTGTTAAGATTTGTTTCGGATTATTTTAATTTTTGATCATTATTCAGACGTCTCCTTTTCTTAATTGTGCACAATTTATGTAAGGCTTTTTAATAATATTCGTTTTAGAAGCGAGCGCGTTTAGAGTTTAAATTTTCCGTTTTTTTATTAGTAATTTTCTAATTTAATTTTATTTTATCACCTCGGGGTAGGTGAAGTGAAGCTGTGAGCTTGTGTTAAATTTCATTTTTGATTTTGCTTGTTTCTTTACGTTATTTGAATTAAATTTTTAGTTTGCTTTGAATTTTTGAAACCACGTGGATATTTTTTTGTGGTAAAGAAAGTCCTTCTAGAACGAATTCACCATTTTGTTTGCTAAAGGATTTGCATTGTCCTTTTTAAATGTAAATTCACGAAGGGGTTATTTTAATCCGATACCTTCAGTATCAAGGTTTTTTTTCCCCTATTGTTGTTAATTAAAGTGTTTTTTTTTTTCTTTTTCAATAAAAGTTTATGATTTTAAATATCATCTTAAATAGTTCTTTTATTTTTGAATCAGCCATTTCAATTTTTGGGGATTTTAAAGAAAGTCAATTTTCAAAACACCTACTATTACTTTTTAAAAAAGTTACTCTGAAATTTAAGAATCTCTGGCGCCCTTTTAAATTCATTTTTGCTGAGCTAGCTAAATTAATTTTGTCATTTTTAATTTCTCTTTACTTATATGCTTGGACCATCAGTTCACAGCAGTACGTTCAGTTTAGTGCAGTTTGTGGTGAGGGGTTTAGGTGAAGTTTACAGCATTACCAGTACCACAGTTTGGAGTATTTTTGTTATTTTAGTGTTGTTAATAATGGAAATCTCACGTGTTTGCAGTTCCTATATTTGTATTCCTACACACCTCATTTTATCTGAGCATTTTAGATCTGCGTGCGACATGTTACTTGTCACGTTCCAAGCGTATTTGTTCCTGAAATTCTCGTTTAAATCAGCACGTCAAAGGGATACCGCTTTTCCTGAAAATATACTCGCCCCAAAGGTACATACATACTCACATACGTCTCCCTCCAAATCGTAATGTTAGGCGCTCACTCTAAAAGAAGAAAAGAAGAGGGAAAAAACCCCTACAATTGTATTCTCAATCGTCTTTGTTATTGCAGAAAAAAAAAGGACTACGCGGAGAAACTCGATTGTACGCCCCGCGATTTACTGGAAGAAAATCCCTATTACGTACTGTACACCGTACGACCCTGGCACGCACGCCAGCCCTTCCATGCCGTAGAGAACGAGAGAAAAAAAGGGAACAGAACAGAAGAATGGAGCTCGTTTCGCCGTTTTACTCTTAATCTTGATCGACGCGTAGTAGCGCAGTATAAACTTTCCGGAGCAGTCTGTCGGAGTTACCCCGGAACGACCGTAGCTCGCTGTTCCACGTCCCCGCGCTTTAAAACTAGATTTGATACTCTCCCGATCTTGACGGCGAGTGTATCGCGTTTGCGACGCGATTCTGTACCCTTTTCCCTTTTGTTTAGGGACGGACGAGGGTGCGCAGATAAGACGCGTTAAAATAAGGGAAAAGAAACGGCCTACTCCGTTCTTTTTCCTTTTCCCCGGCTGGTGTCGAGATACCGAGTTTTACAAGTTTCGACCTTTGAACGCTTTTTCTTATGCCAACGACGAGGGGTCCCGCGGGACACCAGTCGGGGTATACTACTTACATACTGCCGGCTACGGTCGCCGTAATGGCGGTGCGGGGTTGAAATCGACGATGACGACAATGACGACAACGGTTACGAGGATTACGTGGGCGCCGAACTGGAGGGATGGAGGGCTGAAAGAATGGAAAGGAAAAGATTACCGGGGTGGAAACGGCGCTGGCCCTTTCAGTTTGGCAAATGTTTCTTCCCGGGCTGCTAATAAAAATGAAATATTGAATTCTCCCGTTAAAGTAGACATGGTTATAGGAACCGGTATGGTGTCAAAAGATTGCGAATATCCCGCTGTAGTCTAAATAAGGACTTGAAACCTATTGCGAGGGCGCCATATTGCATACTGAGCGAGAAATTTAAATGCCATCATGAGATGTTCTTAAACTGGCGCCATTAACCCTAAACCTACCAAGGTGTGCTTTTGAGGCACAATTGATTTTGAAATTGCTGGAACTTTGTAAGTTAACTGCCCACAGACTGGAGGATTTTGTATTCTCAAAATAACTATTTAACACAGAATGACATAAAAATTTTTTAAAAATATTTTCCTATTTACTAAAAAATTAAACATAATTTACCGACACGTCCTAGCAAGGGTGTCTTTGAGGCACATACTGTATTATACTATAAAATGCATTGCTACGTTATTTAAAACTAGGTATGTGGGTAAATCCCCCGTAATAAGATATGCTTTATATTTCGGGACTTTCCCTTGTATGTAAGAACTTCCAGTTGCATATGAAGGCGAATTCCCTAAATCGTTTTGCTAAAACAGTCAGCTTACAAACTGCATTGCTATCAGTGTATTTGTGACTTTCCTAACGAACGCATTGGCCGTTTTAGTGTCTATTGGTTAATTTTATTTCTTTACCTAGTGGAGAGTATAGTATAGACCAGGTAAGCAAAAAAGTTTTGATTGACCCAGTAAAAATAGATTTGTTGTTTTATGCTTATTTGGTTTTGAAATTTATGCAGAAAGTATGACCGATTGGTTGACTGACCGACGCCGGCCACTAACTGAAAAGGAGTTGCTCGATGCATTGTACGAAAGTGATGAGGATTTGGGAAGGAATGTAAATGATGGTAAAGATGAAGAAGAGCCAAATGACGAAACCTCTTCTAGTGAAGCGGATTATCAAGAAACTGGCGATGAAGAAAGCGATGAACAAGAAGGAAGTGACGATAGTGATGCTAATGATGAACCGCCCGGCCATTCGCAAACTTTTATTGGAAAAGATGGTACCGAGTGGAATGCCACGCCGATTGCCAAGGGAAAAACACCTGCACACAACATAATTACAACAGCTTTGAACAAAGTGAAACTTCCACCTGGAGTGCATGTTGATACTCCTTGTGACGCATTCAATTTGTTTTTTGATGATATGGTTATTGGTATTGTGGTTACTTTCACTAATAAGGAGGCTGTTCGTATTCTTGGCGATTTGTGGAAACCAGTTGACGACGTTGAAATCCGTGCTTTCTTGGGCCTTTTGATTACTGCTGGAAGAAATAAACCAGGAGTGGTGGACTATAATGAGCTATGGAATCCTTTATATGGAAATCCTGTTTATCGAGCGTGTATGTCACGAAACAGATTTACTCAATTACTAAGATTTATTCGTTTTGACGATAAAGCGACCAGAACCCTCCGAAGGCAAAAAAACAAGTTGGCACCAATTATAGACCTGTGGGGCCGTGTTAATACAAACTTGCTGAAATATTATCTTCCTGACAGTAATCTAACCATCGATGAACAACTCGTGCCTTTTAGAGGTCGTGTATCTTTCCGACAGTACCTGCCAAGCAAGCCAGATAGGTACGGTATGAAAATTTGGTGGATATGCGATAGTGGAACTAGCTATCCGTTACGTGGTATACCGTACTTAGGAAAAGAAGGTCTCAACGGTGGTTAAAGACCTTTGTGAACCTTTTCTGAGAACTAAAAGGAATATTACGTTCGACAACTTCTTCACCAGCTACGAGCTTGCATCCAGTTTGCTTACCAAAGGCCTAACTTGTGTAGGAACGCTCAGAAAAAAATAAGCGCTGCATACCACCAAATTTTTTACCTCACAGGCGACGGAATATTGGAAGCAACCTAAGAAAAATCGCAATGTGTCATATTATTATCTACAATGCACAACGACTCCACCATTGATAAGGAAAATAAAAATAAATCTGAAATCAATAAGTACTACAATTCCACAAAAGGAGGGGTGGATACACTTGATCAGATGGTACATACATATTCAGTGAAACGCAAAACTAATAGGTGGCCTTTGGTCTATTTTTTCAATATAATTGATGTGTGTGGAGTAGCTTCATTTGTCATTTGGAGAAATATCCATCCTGACTGGCATATTTCCAAAAAACGAAGACTTCGCAAAATTTTCTTACGAGAAATTACAACAGAATTAGTACTGGGGCAATTAGACGTCGTAGTTTTGAGGGCCTGCATAAAAGTCATACTTCATTGATACAAACTACGTTTGAATCAAGTACCAACCACAGGGGAGTCTTCGGCTCGAGAAGTAAGAAAACGAAAACGGTGCTATATTTGCCCTCCAAAGAAAAGCAGAATGTCAACACAGTAAGGTGATAAGTGTAAGCAAACGGTTTGTGGTGAACATTCAGAGAAAATACTCACGTGCACAAATTGCAAACTACAAAATAACTTTCAAATATTTACTATCTTGTACTATTTTTAAATTATATCTTCTGACACACAATATTCTGTCTATATGTTTTAATCTTACTGTATACTACTACATGAAATAATAATGCATATTTTGCTATTATTACATCAACAATGTGTACAAATAGATGTGTGCCTGTGAGGCACACCTTGGTAGGACACGTTACGATAAAACGTTGGTAGGACTAGGGTTAAAAAGAATATTCTTAGTTGTATTATTAACTTAGATATACGAGGATTATTAAATGACTTGCGTGTTATACCATATCAACTCATGAACATTTATAAATAGAGAATAAAACTGTGCATAAAAACTTGGCGTAATTGCTAACAAATTGCACTGAGAATTGGAAACCACACCCACTGCCCTTCTTCACTCCTGCACGCAGCTTTTCCAAACAAACTACAAGCGGCAGTACTAACCTGGCACATGACATGGATGAATATAGGTTTTTACTTATTTCTTTTTCATTTAAAATTTTTGTAATCTTTCTGGTTATTTCATTTTATATTTTTATTTTTTCTTAGTAGTTTATTAGAAATTATTTCAGCTACAATGTTAATTTACACATATAAAAAAAGATGTAAATAATTAAATGATACGACTCGGGCAGCGGTGCTCAAGAAGTAGTTGACTGTCTTAATGGTTGTTGCAACAGTCTTAAATAGGGGCTGTTTTTTATTTCGTCGGTGGATTCACCAGTTGCAGTTGGTTTCACCAGTAACGTTCTTAAATTACTGTTTAGTTTCTGGTGGTGCACCAAAACACGTTCTAAAATTTACCGCTTCAATCAAGTGGTGCCATCATCGCGCAACCGATTTTGGGAGATGGTGAGTTTGGTGTAGTGAATTAGCATAAGCTGACATAACCTCTAAATTGAAATAATTCAAGTAAACATGGAAGCTTGTTTGCCGTTTGAGAAAGAGGCCGTAGAGGTTTCTTTAGAATGTGATGGAAAATCGTTAACAACGAAATTAACGCCAGCGGAAATTCAAATGATTTCAAACATTTCAGTTATTTTATGTGGAGTCTCTAACACCTTTTTTGTTACCACGTATCCTACAATTCCATTAACAAGGTTCTTTTTCTGCATTCTTGGAGAAAAGGGCGATTTTTTAATATAATATAACATATATAAGGATTCGACCACAGCACTGAGGTTAGGAGCGTTTTTAAATTTACTGATGGTGGATGCGCCGGTAAAACATCAACAACTGACGTCATCCTCAATATGGCCACCATTAGTGTAAACCACCAAACCATTATGCTGAATTAAAGAACAAGCCCATATTATAGGCAAGTGTCAATTCATGTGTTGTGTCACAATTGTCAAAATGTAATGACAAACAACTTTGCTGCTTACACAGCAAATACGATAGTTTTTTTTTTTTCAAAAAACTTTTAGTGACTAGCGTATAAGTACGAGAACCGCAATAACATGACCTGATTTGACGCCCTTAATTTTTTATGACTTAATGAACGGGCTCATACCATTAATGACATTTGCAAAAAAAAAATTTTGCTGTCGCCAGTATAAATACAGAAACACTTTTGCGCGTACAAGTGCGCTATATTGTGAGTTATTACCAGGAAAAAAAGGTGATTTGTTCGAACATTTGCTAAACTAAAATAAAGATTTTAGATAATTTCGAAAACTTAAAAACTCTTAATTTTCTTGCGGATTATTTTTATTCAGTTTTCTTATAAGAATCTTTATTTTCTTAACATTTAAAAGTACATTTTGATATAAGAATTCTTTTTTATTTCGTTTTAATTTTCTATTTTAGAACAATACGAGGTTTCATGTACATTTTAATTTTTAACTGCTGTGGAATATTATATTCCAGCTATTTAACTCATATAATTCTATTTAATACGCATTAATTTAATTAACTTTATAGGTATTTTATTTCTCAGACTGTAATAAAAATAAATATGATAACTTGTTTGTTTTACTTCACCTAGCGACCTCTATGATATCGTGAGTGAGTAGAAACTTAATTTTAATATCCCAAAACTCGCACGAATCGTCCAATAAAAGAACAATTTTAACCAAAACAAATATAATTCTTTATTTAAACACCTAATAATCCTATATTTTGTTGAATTAGGGACTCTTTAATCACAAGTACGTATATATTGGAATCATATACTATATCAAACAAGTTTTTATAAATCAAAATATGTATTCAAACTCGCCTAGCACTTTACTAAATTAGGTTATAGAGATGTCAGAAATTATTCGGTATATTTTGATAATCAGAGCCATCTACCAATCACCAACCAAACTAATTTAGTAAGGAAGCTATAATTCCATGCGTGAATTATTCATAAGCGTAAAATTTCCTATAATAGACCGTACTACAATCGATTAGTGCCAACATCAAAAACAGTGCTTCTTACTTAAGCTTAACTCCAAAATAAAACCTATCGCGAACATAAATGAAAAATACAATTTATTAGTTAAAAGTGAATCAAAACTAGTTAATAATTTTCATTTTCAGGCAGGAAATCATCAGTCTTCACAGGTGCGACTTGAGGTAGATCTTTCTATGAGTCAAGTTGGGTTATTCAGAACTCCGATGATATTAAAAAACGGTCAAATGGTACTTCAGGCTTCTTCTCAGGATATTTGGTAGAAAAATCTCGAAGGTCATCCAGGCAAATATGAACTTATATATTATACTTTTTAGGTAAACATTTTGTGAAACTGGGAGATTTCTAAATGTGTGGCGTAAAATTGTTAGAGGAGCTAACGGCAATTTATAATTTTTTTAATAAACAGTAATATATAAATGCATACTAGATATTAGCTAATGGATTATTGTCCTCACGTTAATACCAATGATTATATTTATAATATATTGTAATATCTACTTTTCTCCGTGTAGCAATATTTATATTTAAAACAAAAATGTAACGTACTTCTTAGTCATGGTTTTAAAAAATTGTTTGTGACTCTACATGTACTTCTTTTTTTTCATGGACAGGTGTAACCCTAGCAACTCGACCAGAAAGACCTATTGCGCCCCCATGTTAATTTTTAGCCCTCTCTGGCTGAGAATTAACTTACCGACTCTGGGTTTTGTCCAACCGATCGACTCTAAAATGCGACTGCCAGTTCCCGTCCACTGCCGGGTAGTTGACAAGAAGGTGAGCAAGAGTTTCCTCCGCACTCCCACACCTTCTGTATAGGGGAGAGTTCCCTAGCTCCATGCAATACATGTACTTATTTAGTGCGAAGTGGCCACAAGATTCCTGTGAGTAATCTCAATCTGCCCGTGCTCATAAAGACTGCCTTACGGAGTCTTTCCTCATTCGGATGAAACTCTAGAGATTTAAAGTGTCTTGAACCGGCAAGTCCATTCCAAAAGGAGCGGTGCCTAGCACCAAGTTGGGATCTAACGAACGTTCTGATGCGACCATATGAGCTACCACACGCCGGTTCTGGACCTAAGAACGGCAGCTCGTTGGCGCCCCTCGCTAAAGTGTCAGCAAGTTCATTGGCTCTAATCCCAGAGTGACCTGGGACCCATCTCAAAGTAACATTTAGATGTTCCGCCAGCTGTTCAAGCTTTCTGTGGCATCCCAATACCACGTCAGCGTCAAATTTGACAGTCCGCAAAGCTTTGAGGGCAGTTTGGCTATCGAAGATGATTTCTACTCTTCCATTCTTGTGCAGGCAGTTTGAGAGGCCCTCAACACAAGTCTGGATGGCAATAACATCGCCGTCCCACACTCCGTACCTCCAGATGCCAATGCCCGTGCCATTACGCGTTTTCGAGGCATCGACAAACCAGCAACAATTGCAGTTTCCCTACGCTGTATCCCCTAGAGAAGTTAAAAACCGGCACGATCCGCCTTTACTATAAGTGTCAGTCTTAGGTAATCTCCGTATATGTTAAATTTTCCATACTTGTTTACATATAATTAGGTACTGTGTTTTGTATTTTGTTCAAATTGCAGTTTTGATGGAATTGATTTGTATTTCAAAATATATGTTAAAACTGGGGTAAAGAATGTAAAAACATCATGTTACCAAATACTGTTTCTTTTAAAAGATTTTTTATGATTCATTATTAAGATTTCTAGTAAATTCATGACAACCAGAAAGTGATCACCACAACTCATGAAACGTAACCATAGCAAAAACGTATAACGAAGGCATAGTGATGCGTGGCGTTCATTCGTACTTCCATTCTGAAAACCGATATGTCGCGCCGCACACTAGAGCTTATTTTCAAATAAATCGGCGGCACATATCGGCCGCGTCTCGCGCCATCGGGCAAAACGTTATTGGCTACCATCCTCTCACTCCCTCCCTCCCCCGACACTACGCGCGTTATTGATGGACAATCCGACGTCCATGCGGAGCAAAACTTTTGATTTATCCGTTTCATTAATCCTAGATTATGGATATATATTTATTATTTATTGATATATCCGGCGACATTTCTACCGCACGAATGTGCGCCAGTCGTCCGGAAAGCAATTTCCGTTATCGCGAACGACGAGAATCGTATCACATGATGCGAGAATTTTTTTTTTAAATAAATATACCGCTGGTAGTTCTGAAACTACACGTTATGATTTCATAATTCATTGTGAAATAGTCTTGGATTGATCTGACAAAGTGATACAGACTGAAGAATTGTAAAATTATGAAAGCGAAGCGGTCAAGATTAATTAATTCCTTGATTTACTCACTGAACATGAATCAGGCTTTCTTATTATCCCTTTAAGGGGGTCACTACATATCTTTATCCATGTGGGAAAACCGCCATTACGTATTGCTGTGGAATGGCACCCCGGGTTTCGGAAATTTAAATGTGTATTTTTATTTATTCCAAATCAGCCTTGTCAAAACAATGTTAGAGTTTCCACAATTCTTTTAATTGTTAGTATCATTTTATTTGGTCAGTTGTGTATAGTTAATTTCATTTATTTGTACATTTGCGTGTACAGTATTGTATAGTTTTATTTGCTAGTTTTTTTTTGCGATGCGTTGCGGTCATCGCACGCAGATTGTAAATTTGTTATATGTACGATGTTATCCCTTGGAGGCCCTCAGTTCTTTGAATGATGGCGGCCGTGTAAGTACATGTTTTTCATTTTTGTTTGCTACCATGTAGGTAAATTCATTTAATTTTAAATCTTTGTTCGGGTATTTTGATATTAATTCATCCATCAAAGAACTCTTTATTTAATTATTGCTGTTTTGTTTAGTTGTGTGCACATTTTGAATATTAGATCAGTAATTATTGTAAAATGTTCTAGAAGATTTCGTGTTTTTAGTTTAAAAAGTTTAAATTTTCCGTTTTCTTTTTGCTGATTTGTATTGTATTGTTAATCACCACGGTTAAGGTGAAGTGAAGCTTTGTGCTGTTAAAATTAAATTTCAATTTAAATTATATTTGTTTCTCCACGTGTAAAATTTAGTTTGGTTTAAATTTCGTGACCGCGTGGATATTTTTTGTGGGATTGAGATTTATCTTCTGGAACAAATCTTCCCTTTTGTTTGCTAAAGGATTTGCATTGTCCTTTTTAAATTGTAGAATCTTATGCAGGTTTGTTTTTTGCCAGAATCTTATATTCACGGTTTTCATTTATCCTGTAAATTGTTTCAAATGTTTTTTTTTTTTTTTTACAATAATAAATTAAATGATTGTAAATATCATCTTAAATAGTTCTTTTATTTCTGAATCAGCCATTTCAATTTTTGGGGATTTTAAAGAAAGTAATTTTGCACGCCCACTATTAATTTTTAAAAAATTAACTCTGAGATTTAAGAATTTCTGGCGCCCTTTTAAATTCATTTTTGCTGAGCTAGCTAAATTAATTTTGTCATTTTTAATTTCTTTAAACTTATATGCTTGGACCATCAGTTCACAGCAGTGTTTCTTTTTCTCAGAAACGCCGTGTCTGATTTCATTGATTTTTTTTACACACGTTATCTAGTATTGTCCCAACAGTTTAAGTGAAAGGTTTCATAAAATTTCTAAAGACTTTTTTTTTGAGTTTTACAAAATCGATATTTTCTTCGCTTGTACTTTTTCACATACTTGCCCCGTTTTCTCCAACCTGTTCAAAGTATCGCGATATATTTTTTTTTCTAAATGTAGAATTAGATGGAGAATATACTGAATGAAGCGTTTCTTTTTAAATAAACTTCTGTTCTTTAAACAAAAAAAATCGAAAATTTAAAAAGGTGAGCGAAGAAAATATCGATTTTGTAAAACTCATAAAAAAAGTCTTTAAAATTTTATGAAATCTTTCACTTAAACTGTTGGGACACTACTAGATAAGTGTGTAAAAAAATTCAATGAGATCAGACTGAGAAAAAGGGACATACGTAATGGCGATTTTCCCATATGGATAAAAATATGTAGTAAGCCCCTTAACACCACAACCTGAGATTTGAGCCTATTTGTATGATTCCGTACTAACAAGTAACCACAAGTAAGTGTGTTTCGCCGATTTAAATGAAATTCTGTAGTGTAAGGACAACGGCGGGTTTCTTAACTGCTAAATCCTTCGTTTTTGTGGGGGTGGAGTGCCCGATTGGAAACACTACCCTTCGCTATTTGCTTTAATATCTCCGAAATTATAAGACATCAAAAAAAAGTCAGAAATATTTAACTGTTTTACTTGCATTAAAAAGATAGTTATAATAGTTTCTCTTCCACAATTACTATTTACTGGTAACAACCACCACCCTCATATTTTTGTCAAATTCGAAATTTCTTTTATTTGTTAAAAAGATACAAGAAGATTATGCACAATTTATCCATATATATTAAACACCGCCTTCTAGACCTCCCTTCTCTCCATTTAGTGATAATGGGCAAGGCAAAAATGGAGCATCTCAGATTGCTAGAATTACCAAGTGGTAATACGCAGGATTGAGATACAATAATATTATCCATCATGTGAAAGGCAACCTTTTGGAAATGAGATCAAACCACATGATTTCGATATATCCTTTTTAACAGAAATTTCGAGGGGGGAATCACGAATCGAATAAGGTGGAAACAATCCAACTAGAGAGACAGGTTCAGAGAATTGATGAGAAAACAGTTTACAGACTGATCAAAAACCGAAAACAGGACTGGAGCTGGAATTTGCAGCGAGGTGAGAAATACAATGACCACCCTTTCACTAAAATACGCCGCCGTTTTCCAAGCCGTGGCATACGCAATATTTCATTGTGCAACTGAAATCAATCAGAAAACTAGAAAATAAGCAGATCTATACAGCTGCTACAGACATCCAGGCGATACTGAACGCACTAGTGAACCGAAAGATACAATCAAGACTAGTTTGGGAATGTATTCGAGAGCTGAATAGCTTTACAGGCCGCAATAAGGTCACTTTGCTGGGGGTGCTCGAACATTCAGCAATCGAAGAAAACGAAAAAGTCGATAGGTTAGCATAAAATCATCATCTGCTTCATATATAGGTCCAAAAACTGTTCTAGGAGTGTCTAAAGCACTGCACGAGGGCAGGTAAGAGGTTGATCATAGCAAAACAAACAGAACAATGGAATAATACAACCAGGTAAACTCATGGTAAGCTCTTTAGTAAGGGACCATCAAAAAAGAAGAACCATTGCAACTCAGTAGGATCATCTACGCATCATAACAGCATCATAACCCTGAAAGGACACCTACCGAAAACTAGAATCAACACTAGAGATACCAACTGTAGACTGTGTGATGAGATGACAGAGAACGCATACCACATTGTATGTGAATGTGAGACTCTAGACGCAAGAAGTCAGGCGACTTTTGGCAAGCCGAAAATCAACCCATTACTTCCATCATCAGAAGTCTGTATAGATTAGTGCAGGGTACTAGGATCTTGGAATGGCTGATATAATTTAAACGGTGGATATAAGAAATTGGAGACTAAATACAAAAAGCTGACTGCAGTGTTTTCGAAGACACCATGTCAGACGACTCCCACCAAAAAAAAAAAAAAAATAACTCAATTTATATATAAAAAAAAATACAGAAAATCGTCTGCTGCTAGTTATGAAAATGGTAAAGTCGCTACTTTTCTGGTAACCAGCCAGTACATCTAGCAATAAAACAGTTTGCTGACATTTTGAATTATTTTTAGCTAATCCACGGAAAAAATTATAGTGTTATTTTTTTCTATCTCCACTCTCTCCAATTCTTGATCTTGATCCAAAATTAGCTTGTCTTTAGGCTCTCTTTTTTTGCTTGCTCCTAATTCCATATATTTGGTCTTTTCATAATTTATGTTCAGTCCTATTAGCTACTATAACTGCTTCTCTTTCAAATCTTCTTAAGACTTTAACAAGTTCATTTTCTTCATGTGCAATAATTATTACATCATCCGCGTAAGCAATCATTTGGTGGCTCCTAGAATATATACTTTTCCTGGTTTGTATTTGGCTTTTCCTACATACCGATTCCCAAACCAAGTTGAAAATTACGGTGGATAAGGGATCGTCCCGCCTTAACCCTTTTGTGACATCAAAACCGTCTGGTAATTCCCGCTCGAATCTTACTTTATATTTTGTATTACTTAGAGTTAACTTCACTAGTCTGCATAACTTATTACTAATATTAAACTGCTGTAATATTTTGAATATTTCTTTTCTTTTAATCAAATCATAGGCTTTCTTGAAATCTATAAGTACAGCGTATATTGACATTCTATGTTCTTTACATGTTTCTTGTATTTGTCTTATAATGTGGATCTAATCTACCACCGATCGGCCTGCCCTAAAACCCGCTTGATAATCACCTACAAGAGTCTCCATGTCTTTTTGTAGTATTTTGTATACCACGTCTAGCAATGAGATTCCTCTGTAATTTCACACTTTTTTTCTATCTCCTATCTAATATTGGCTGTATGACTGCTTCTTTCTACGTGCCATACGTCTTTTATAATTTGTACAATACGTTCCTGTAAAATATCTCCACCATATTTTAACATCTCAGCACATACGCCATTTTCCCACGACTTTTATTATTTTTCAGGTGTTTTATAATATTCTTAATTTCGATATCCTCTATTTACACACTATTTGTAGTTCCCCAGTTCTCATCCAATCCATTCTTTTCACTATTTTCTCCCTCATTTAGTATTTCTTGAAAATAACGCATCCATCTATATTTCTTCTCTTCCAAGTCTCCCAATTAACGTTCCGTCTTCTTCCTCGATGAAGATACTTTTTCCCTGATATCCCCTTTTTTCATCTCTTTCTTCTTTCTTTATAAAATTTTCTAATATCTTTGCCCTTGAAATTATCTTCTATTTTCTCCAACTTCGACTCAAAAAAAATATCGTTTCTTTTCTCTACATGTTTGCATAGCTATTCTTCTGCTTACCTGGTAAGCTATCATATTTTCTTCAAGTATATTGAAGTATCTTTTCTAAAGGTGCACAATTAACATTATATTACGTTCCCGAAATATCAAAATGCTATCTAAAATACAGCTGTAGTAATAAAAGACGGACTTACTATTGATGCCCCCTATTCTATTGTATTAACTTCGTTCTTATCTTTCTTTTCTCTAGGCATTCACATATTTTTCCTCAGAATCGGTCAAAAACCATACATATAGACTAATTTAGTAATTTAGGTAAGCCTTTTCCCGAACATTCCGATAAAATTGGTTATGGAGATTATTGATCAAAATTGAGATTTATTACGTCCTAATACTACCATTCCTAAAACTAAATTTATGAATCTTATTGAGTGGGTTTTCGAGTCAGTTTATTTTTTGTATGAGGGCAAATTTTACCTGCAAATACATGAGACACCAATGGAGAGTTCTCTCTTGCCCATAGTTGCAGATATGGTTATGAACACCATATTAAAAAAAGTCAGATCTCAGGTACCATTTGTCTTCGACTTCTTGTACCAATATATGGATGATCTTGCCTGTTTCTTACCCACAGATCAGTTAGATAATACATTAACCCTACTTAACAGTTTTGATCACATTCTCACATTTACCATCGAGAAAGAGCAAGGTGGGCAGTTGCTTTTTTCTGGACACTATCATTACCAGACATAGCAACCAGATCCACCAGTTAGGGTGGTATAGGATATATATTGTGACATTTGAAAGTTAGAGAATATCGTATAGTCCTAATAGGAATGAACCGTCTAATTTAACCAAAATCGTATCTTTTACAATACGTGAGATCCCCATGTAGGAAATGTAATCTGGCACACGTTGTATACTAAAACACCCCTTAACGACTCGTGGGGGATCATTAATTAATGTATTCAAGTACCGATGTATGGATATGTAAGCATGAATGCGTGTTATCACGCCTCTTTTAAATGCAATCCGAAATATCGAATTCCCACGCGTCGAGCAACGAACGATGACGGGCGTCGTTTTAAAAAGAGGGATTATTTTTTCATTCGTGGTGGGCGGCTAAGGCTATAGGGTACTGCGTTTGTTCGTTCTCGTGCTCGCAGGCCGTACGCAACCGATACAATTTATATGGTAATTGATGTATGTGTTTGTTTAAGCGAGACACGCGCTTTGAATTTAAATTCACTTAATTTGAATGAATCAAGACACGTGGATTATTACGGCATTGTAATCTATTTTCCATTAAATGCGGACGCGGCCCTAATCGGCTCGGCTCGCGGGTAGAATGTTACGGGAGGGAGAAGGGAGCGGGAGGAGTACAGGCTACCAACTCCATACCGCAAAGGGGGTGGGATGGAATGACACGTTTCCGAAACCGCTATTCCCTCGGGAGCGTTCAAGGGTGAAAGACGCGAGAAAAAAAAACAGACGATGAATGTTTTTGCTATGTTTTAGGAACCTGTAAAAATGTAGTTTCTCTCTTTCCTGCTTCTATACTTGATGGTGGACGAATATACTGGAAGAAAGTTTTGTTTTAAGGTCCATCAATATTTTGTATTGTTTAGTCTCCGCTAATAATAATAATAATAATAATAATAATAATTTATTTCCAACAGGTTTACACCCAAGTACAGGAAATATTGAAATTAACAATTGCGAATACAATATAGTATAAAATAGTATACTTAGTTCAAAAGTAAATAAAGAGAAATGATTACAACACAGCGTTCACAATATCAGATAAAGACTTACAATTAATATCACACGTGTTACAAATAGCATTGAAGGAACTACACATTAAATATATTGGCGAGCGCAACATAATATTAGTTCTGCTAGTAGGTAAATGAAATAAATGCAAGTGTCTTGATGATAACCGAGGTACATTGAAATTAATTTTGTTTAAAAGAAAAATACAATCAATTTTGTAGTTTAACAAATTATATAAAAATTTAATATTAGAAATGTTTCGTCGAGATCTAAGAGATACAAAATTGAATCTAGTAAGCATATCATCATAGTTACACCCTCTAGCGGGATACGTGCCGTCGGTTTTATACACTAAATATTTTAAGAAGCGTCGCTGAACTCGCTCGATATTATTGATATAAATGGCGTAAGTAGGATACCATAAGAATGAACCATATTCTAATCGAGATCTTATAAAGGAATTAAATAATAAAGTTAAACAATTAACATCAGTAAAGTCTCTACAATTTCTATATATGAAACCGTACATTTTGTAAACGTTAGCAAATATATATGTAATATGGTCAGTGAAAAGTAAGTTTACAATCAAATATTACCCCCCAAGTCGCTATATACACTACATCTGTGAAGTATTACATTGTTAACAGTATAGTTATATTCAATAGTGTTCTGTTTCTTAGTATAGGTCATAACTTTGCATTTATTTATATTAAGTTGTAAGTTATTATGTCTACACCACATGGCAATGGAAGATAAATCGTTTTGAAGTAAGAGACAGTACTCCAATGACTCAATTTTTAGTAAATATTTTCATATTATCAGCAAACAACAGGACCTCGCAATTAAGCGGCTTAACTATGTCATTAATAAATAAAAGCAAAAGCAGTGGTCCAAGTTTCGATCCCTGTGGTACGCCAGACGTTGGGTAAAAAATATTAGATCTAGCGTCGCGATATTCAACATATTGCTGCCTACCTATAAGATAGGAGCGAAACAAATCAACTAGAGCAGGAGAGAAACCATAATGTTGAAGTTTATGAAGTAGAACAGAGTGATCAATTTGGTCGAAAGCTTTTTGAAAATCTGTATAAATAACATCCACCTGCCCTTGTCTGTCTAAAATTTCAGAAGCGTACTGAATAAAACACGATAAATTAGTTATCGTTGACCGTTTATCAATGAAACCATGCTGGTTGGAGGATAGAAAAAACATCTCACAGAAGGATAAATATTAGAATAAATAATGGATTCAAAAATTTTGGGGAAATTACATATAATAGAAATGGGTCTATAATTGGTAACATCCATGGGGATTGCCCTTTTTCAAAACGGGACAAATACGAGAAGATTTCCATGATGTAGGATATTCAGAACATTGCAAAATTAAGTTAAGCAGATGACACAAAGGTTTAACAAATACTCAAACACAATCACGTAAAAGAAAACTAGGGATCCCATCGGTACCACTCAAGAGACAATCCCTACAACTTTTCAAGTTAATATAAATTTCGTGTTCAGTGATTTTAGAAACATAAATATTTAAGGAGGTATTCTCATCTATAAGGTGAGAATAACCTGAGTTGTTATATCATCATAACTGATGGAGATTGAACATTAAGAAAAGAACGACATTTCTAAAGTAGTCTTCATTATACAGGGTTAGGTAAATGCGTTGGAACACCTGATTTCTGGCTAAATTATGGGTTCTATTAAAAATAGTGGATCCTAGAGAACCAGGATCTCCTCCCAATTGCTTTATTCGCCGATGAGTGTACCTTCACTCGTGATGGGATTAACAACTCACATAACGAACACATCTGGAGCGACGAAAAGCCCCATGCTTTGTCAGAAAGTAGATTTCAGCACCGATTTTCATTTAATGTGTGGAGAGGAATCATCGGAAATGTTATACTGGGACCGAAACATTGACTAGCCATATCTACAGGGGATTCCTAGAAGAAGAGCTTTCCATTCTTCTTGAAGATATCTTCTTGAACGTCCGTAATAGGCTGTGGCTTGTCCATGACGGGTGTGCGGCACACTATGGAAGGGTGGCAACCGACTTTTTGAACACTACGTTTCCAAACTGCTGGATAGGACGGAATGGAGCTGTCGCATGGCCCCCGCGCTCGCCGGACCTAACCCCTCCCGACTTTTTCCTCTGGGGCAATGTAAAGACCATCGTTTATGGACAAGAGAAGCCGGCTACCAAAGAAGAACTGGTAGGTAAAATCCATTTACGGCATTATTTGTTTATTAAAATCATTAAAACTTAACCATTTCTGCTTATTATTGTAGAAGTAAGGCTGTAATTTAAGTTAATCGTTCTTTAGCAACCATTTCATGCCGAAATTCGAGCCAAATGCGTCCATGATTCATCTAAATTAGTTACCATAACCAGTGACTTTCAGCGCTTTTGACCACGAATATACATATACACACATCTCGAAAACGGTTGAGAATTGGACCTATGCTGGCTGGAAGTGTTTTGCTAATTTTGATACAAGGAATAACCCTATGAAGTTATGCAACTCAACGGGGAGACACCCTGTATACGATTTTGCGGGTGTGCGGCTTTATATATTAAAATAAAGCGTTCGCTATTAACAGATATATCTGGTAAAGGATATTCGTATTTTTATATTGCCCTGGAAACTTTTAGCAGAAATGAAATAGAAAGACCTTAAGTCGAGGGAACGCATGAATCTTGACGGTCCAAATCGGAATATCGATGCACTTGCTTCGAACTGAGAAAGCAACATGAGAGGAAAGCTCGTTTTAAAGCTTTTTATGTGAGGTGTAAAAGGCACGTACTAGAATGCAATGATCTAAGTTAAATTTTGAAAGAAGAATAATCCTTCGTAACAACTTCATAGATTTATAAATTTATTTGCTATTTGGAAAACAATAAAATTTTAAAAATCTACCTCGTAGCGGCAGGGTATATTACAAGACCGTGAAGGCCGATTAAAAAGAGGGTCCAACTCCATGTCCAGATCACAATAACCCGAGGCCCAAATTATCGAATTGCGAGTATATTACAAAAATAGTATGTAAAATAGTATAGTAAAAAAAAGAGTTAGTACAAAACGTCGGCCACAAGAATACCCAGGACAGTTCAAGCTCGAAATCCAGTTACCGTTACAGAATTCAATAAAATTCTTTCTTTTTTCAATGTTATTGTACTTTCAACACTCCGATTCCTACCTTTTTGTGCGAGTTGTTACCTGGAAAATCGATTCTTTTTTATTATTAAATAAACTGCGGTACTAAATAATAATATAATTTTGTTAGAGCTTCAGATCTCTTCCACCATTACAAATATTACACTTTTAGAACATATTTCTAGCTGCTATTAGCAAAATTGCCTTAACGGGTGAGCAGTCAATTAAAATAAAAACCTACTCCATTTTTCATCGGAGACATTCCAAAATTAATAATATTAAAAGTAAGAATGTAACATAAGAAACTATAGTACATTATTTACAATTTGAAGAATGAGACAAACGGTTAGAAAACATACATCGAAAAGCAATTAATCTACTTAAGTAACCTGAATAATAAGTTAAAAATTTCACCAATCTTATTAATATTACATCTTTAAAGTATTTAAAACATGAACAATTAGAAAAACGTGCCACGTTATGACCAAGTCGGTAAATTAAACAATTACATAATATATGAAAAGTACAATGTGCAACAAACCAATTGTCCATGTACACTAAAATACAACAATAATGACCATGGACAAAAATATTTTATACTAGCCTTTGTCATGGCTGTCATCCAAATGTAAAATGCAGGCGTAAATGTTACTGAGTTTATTAATATCAGCCTTGCAATTGATTGAATTACTTATATAATACATTTCCAAGAAAGGTTTCTTAGACCAACGTGTCTCATGGTAGAGGAATTTAGTGCATTAAAAACTGATGGTATACTCAGTGTAAAAAAAATATGTATAAGAATAAGAAATAAAAATGTAAGTAGATTAGAAATTAACGACAAAATGGATAGGAAATATATTAAATTATAATTTCTTTTTTCAAAATAATACGAAAGGCTTACAAAATATTTCTCTAAATTCAACTTAGAAATTGCTCCGAGTTCTGGCAACAGTCTCAAAAATATTTTAGAAAACCCTACATATCAAATAGATAGCTTAAAAATATCAGGAATTTGTAAAATATCATGCAAAGATTGTGATCAAGTACACATTGGACAAAGCAAAACATCAATTCAAATTCGTTATGTTGAATGATGTGTTCTTTAATCATTCAACTTAAATTTAAAATGCTCGGTAAATCTATTGTTGCTTTACATATGCTTGAGAAGCTCATAAAGCAGATAATGTAAAACTTGTTAAGAATGTAACTAACCAAGTGCCACTAAATTATTATAAAAGTATCGAAATTTATAAAAAATAAACATTTTCAGGGGTTAATTGTCTTCTATCAACCCCACTGTCCGTTGTAGGGAGCTGAAGTTTTGCATAAGTCATTACCTTCACAAAGCGCAACTTATGTGTGGGTTTTCAATTATGGGGGGTTATCGATACCATCAGAAGTACTCTTCAGTTGCTTATTCTGCTATTCCCTTTTTTATGTATCTATTTTCACGTTTATAAGACGTAGTTTCTCTTTACCACGAAAATAGCATTGCAACTGTATTATGAGCACACAGCAGTATAATAAATCATATCCTCATTCAATAATTTGTACTTTCCTGGGCACTAAACAAGTTAAAAGGAATAATTATAACAATAATATTTAATGACAACAATAAATAATTTATTGTAATGTTAAAGTCATAGCTTACCAGGTAACACACGAATAATTTAAAAGAAAATTATTGAAGAATTAAATCTATTATTCAAAATTCTTTGATGTATCACTAATTTTTAGATACCCAGTATGATACCACAGAAACTCTTTATTTTCACAATTGTAGTATCTCAGGACCAGTTTAAGATCAATATAAGAGACTCTAGTTATAATGCTAAATTCGGAAATGTCTCAATACACAGGGTGTTCCATTAAAATAACAGAGTTCATGGCAATTTCCGGTTAACCGGATGTTTAAGAAACTAAAAAAATAATAAAAATATTCTAAAAGGAAAGTAAGTACCAAATTTTGAAAGCTGAAGGCTTTGGCAGAGCCCGAAAACTTCTAACTAACCAGTTGCGTAGAAAACCCTTAACTAAAATTCTCACAAGAACAAGCAAACTACTCACAATTTGTTTGTGTGTGTGCGCAGCAGATTAACTAAAACACCCGATATTTATTCGAAGGGGACGTTTCTCCCGCTCAAAGTTAAATTGTTTGGACACTCTCGTCGGGCGTAAGCCTTCCTCTTCGTCGGGCCCTTCGAATCGGCGAACCGTAGCCGAGTAATTCGCTTAATTTCCGTTCGTATACGGAAGGACGCGACGCGGCCAAAGACACAAGAAGAGACAAGAAGACGAGTGTGTACGTAACGAATAACGTTAAGTATTCACAGCGGGCCGTACGCTGCTGTATTGACTAGACGTTAAATACCAGCTTGCCGGGGAACCGGTCGCTCCCCCGCGTGACGGAATTCGTGTTATTTTCTCAGGGCGGCCTTTACGAATCCTTAAATAAGAGCTCCTAAATTCATTTGATGGGGTTCCGGTATTAGGAGAGTCCGCAGCCGCGTCTGAAATAAATGGGGGTTTATTTTTTGGGGAATTGCGCCCGCTGTCTAACTAAATTCCAATTTACACCAATTAAGTACACATAAAAGCTTTCTCAACATGCTGGTGGTTTCTCCAGCCATCAGCTATAACTGTAAATTAATTGCTTGCATAAAAGTATTATACTTAACAACCCGTATTAATTATTTATAAGCCAACATGGTATTAATTTAAAAATCAAAGAATAAGGTTGACTTATAAAGTTTTAAGATTCTGTTCCTAACGTAAAGTTTCCAGTCGAAATCTCATTTTTTTTATTTCTTTTCTAAAATGTATAAATACAAATAAAATGAAAAAAATGCCATGTAAAGCCAGAGCCGCTAAAGAGGAATTCCGGACCACCAATAAATCAAGGTGTGAAGTCAATCAGTAGTTCACTGTCATGTCACATTAGATATCGTACTTCCGGCAGCAGTTTGGGGATACCAGGTGATGCTATGGCTCAAAAATTCAACCTAGATAGAAAATGTCAGGTTATAATACCAGATAAGAACCACTACTGGGAGGCAGGCACTCCGATAAGAGCGGACTCAAACTGGTATACAAGCGGCTCTAAAACGGACTACGGCGTTGAAACAGGAATACAGGCAAATAAGACTAAAAAGGCGCTTTCGGTAAGCTCTAGTGTAAAAAATCGAAATTCCATCCTGTATAATACAAAGTATTTAAATTCATTATATTAATACGTTGATGATAGGTACTGTGGCATTCGCTGAAGCAGCGTCTACTTCACAGGAAATAACAGTCTATTTTCGTTAAAAGTCTTGCGTAATTAAGATAATACGGTATTATTTTAAATATTATCTGCGTCTTTATTTATTGTATGTTATAAATTGCTGACCAGCGAATCCCACGTTACTCTCTAGAAGGGCGCTTGAAGTTCAGAAAAATAACGCCTTCGGCAATTCTTGTGCCCTCCTGTAAAGAGAAGCGGAACTAGTAATCGGTACGGAATGACGTCACAACCAAAGTTTATAAAAATTCTTTACATTCCTGTTTTAAACAATTAATTTGCGGACTCCGATTTAGCTACAGTAAAGCACGCGTTTCCCTTCGTTCCGGACGTTTCCATAACTTAAAGTTAAAATCAAACTTCTCTTGTAAAATAAGCTTGAAATTTCGAGAACAGGAATCAAAAGCTTTCCTCGAGAGCTGTTTTGTTTTTGTGCTCTAACCGTTCGAAAAAATCCCCTATTCTTTCTTTAAAATTTTTGTGAGTGTTGTGTAAGTTTTGTACCTTATAATTTGGATTACGGGAAGAATTAATTACCCACATCGGTTGGTAAGATGTTCAAAATTTCTGCTTAAAACTAACCATTGCAAATACGTAGAAACCGTAACTCGTTCGCTCTCTCTCTCTCTCTCTCTCTCTCCCTAAATAAATAATTTTTGTAAGGAAAAAGTACTGGTGCTTATGTAAAATAACTTTCAAAATTCAAAATATTCATCCGAATAGTTATGTTTCGTTTGTTTTTCTTTTACTTGTTATTTTGTTTAATTTGTAGCTTGTTAGTTTAATTCTATTGTCTCAATTTATTCAATATATAATTGTAAAAAGTAGTAACTCTATTTCGCCATACCTAATTAAAAAAAGAAGTTCAATTTGTACCCATAGTAAAGATTTGGAGAGGAAGTTATTTCAGTAAGAGAAAGCCGGCGAAGTGGGTAAGTCGACAATCTTTAGGCTAACTAACGGCCCTGCTTCGACTGACCGAGAAAAATACTGTTAGAAAGCATCTTAGGCTAAAACTTCTAAAACCAATCGCTACCGAACAAAAAGACTGTTTTCCAGCAGTGGCCCGGCGGTCAAAAGAACAGGAGGGGTTATCTGTAAAACGGGATTTGGTTTTTGTCTTGAATAAATTTGGGCTGACCATCCCCAAAAGTTGCCAGATAAGAAAACCCGTTCCGTTACACTAGCAGAGATATACCGGCGTTTCAGGCTGAGGTTGCTGCAATTCACCATTATATCAGAGAAATGGAAAGATGAGCCGAGTTAGGTAAAAGCGTCGCTATCTTCGCTGACTGTCAGTCCACAGCGATTAGTTCCGTTAAGTGTTAACTCTAAGCTAATTTGGGAGCAATTTTGGCGTAAGCGCCCTAAATGAGGTGGGCACCCAAAGGAAATTAACACCTACACCCCTGTTGATTGGTATCATTGGCAATCATCTCATAGGACCCTTACGAGAGTTTAGATGGTCAAATGTATTGGAACATGATGGACGATAAAATCAATCCTTTAATCACAAAAAAATGGAGAATGAGATAGTATTTCAGCAAGATGAAGCGCTTCCACATTAGGCTGCTGGAATACGAGAATTTCCAGCGATCACTTTCGCGATTGTTGGATTGATCGAAAGGAGCCTATAGAATGGCCTGCCAGATCGCCGGATCTTACACCATTTGATTTCTTCTCTGGGGACATATTAAATCTAAAGTGTATTTCACACGTTCAACTTCCTTATAAGAATTACGGTAAAAAATTGTTGAAAAATGCCTATGAATAATTCCAGAAATGTTGCGAAATGTCAAGAGAACGTTTGAAGCAAGATCATATTATTTTATGGAGGTTAGTGGTCATCATTTTGAACATTTAGTAAAGTAAAGTCCAAACCATTTCTTTCTAATTGTAATTTGTTACACAGGTTGCTGATTAAAAAAATAATTTTTGATGCATTTTACTATGAAGAGAATTAAAGACGATTGACGACAGAATCCTACGATTTTTACTTTTTCTAGAAAATAGAGAGAATTTTTAGTTTCCAGTATGACCCAGGCAACCTTTTCTTCATAATATGGAATATATATCCATTGCAATGAAACTGCTGGCGTTGTTAGAACGAATAATTGCTAACAAATAAAGGCTCTCTTTCGGTAAGCGTCAGCAAAGACACAACGGTGTTGCAGGCTAGGGTTGATGCGATTCATCATTGTGTCAGAAAAATAGGAAGAAGGGCGAAGTTAAGTAAAAGCGTCGCTATTTTCTCTGATAGCCAATCAACACTTAAAGCTATTAGTTCCCTAAGTGTTCATTCTAAGCTTATTTAGGACTATAACTAACAGCTTCTTGCGGGTTTCGCCGTGTGTCAAAACTTTCGCTCGACGTTTCGCTGTTTATACTGACAGCTTCTTCAGGATAACTGAACTCAGTGCAGTTCAGTTATCCTGAAGAAGCTGTCAGTATGAACAGCGAAACGTCGAGCGAAAGTTTTGACACACGGCGAAACCCGCAAGAAGCTGTTAGTTATAGTTACACCGGCCGTGAAAGCCTACGCAGTGTTATCACAAGCCTGTACGGGGAGGAATTGTACTTATCTACTAGACGACTAGATTCTCTACGCACCAAGAAGAACAAGTTATTGTCAACTTTGGCATTTCTACGTCGATGCCGAGACAAGAAGATTACACCTAACTTCAGTTCAGTTATCCTGAAGTAGCTGTCAGTATGAACAGCGAAACGTCGAGCGAAAGTTTTGACACACGGCGAAACCCGCAAGAAGCTGTTAGTTATAGTTACACCGGCCGTGAAAGCCTACGCAGTGTTATTATTTAGAACTATATGAGCCAGCGGCGGGCGGTGTATACGTCATCTGAAGGGCTATTATAATGATCGAAGTTCGTACGCTATTGTACGAAATATTACTTTTCCATTACCATTACCAGAGCACAAAACGTAAGTACCAGCCACCCCTGATGTAAGCGCCCTAAATGAAGTGGGCATCCGTAAGAAATTGGCAATGGGCTGGATTCCCAGTCACTCTGATGTGAAGGGAAATGAGGTGGCGGACGATTTGGCCAGGCGAGGCTTGTCAAGGTTATTCGTTATAGCTGGCCCTCCTTTAGAATTATCACATACAAATTTAAAAAAAAAAAATCAATTAAAAAATGGATAATAGATAAGGAGTCCAGAGAGTAATGGCAAAAGTCACCAAGCAAAGACGGACGAAAGTGTTTCGAAAAGAAGAGAGGCCTGAATTTATTAAAGACCTACTGAGATAGAAATATTATCAAATGATCTGTCAACTGGTCACTGAAGACTACATAGGCATATGTATAACATACGCCCAGTATATGACACTACTTGCAGATTTTACTAAGAGAAGGAAGAAATACTAGTTCACATGCTGTGTCAATGCGACGGCCTGGCGAAGACAAAATTTCGAGTAATGAATGTGGAGAATCCCACAGCTATCAGCTACACAAAGAACCCCCTCTCAAAGGTGATAGACGTAGATTAGATTAGATTAGGATTGGGGTAGCCTACGGACCTTTTCAGATCCATTGTGATCACCTTTCTCCTAGGCCTATTATCTTGAGAGCGGCTTCTTTGTACAGCTGCTAGCTATAAGGTTCTCCACGCCCATTACTATAGTCCCCAATCCTTCCGCACAGCGTCCTGCACCTACCTAGGGAGATAGTGGCGTTGTTGGTTGTATTCTGGATATGTGGGTTTGATGTATGTCGTTGAACAAATCATATTCCAAGGTATTTCGCCTCTTTGACATAAGGAATCCTTTCTCCTTCTATCACTAGTAGTTGTAGGCCTTCTAGCACTGTTTTTCTTGTTAACGTGACAACTTGTGTTTTCTGAGCATTCACTGAGAATCGCTCTTGTTTACCATTTATCAACTGTATTTAAAGCGGTTTGCATACGGTCCAGCAGAACCTTTAAAAATCGTCTCTAACGACCATTATAAAGTCGTCAGACATATCCTAGCAATGAAACCCCTTTCCGGTCAACTTCCGGTATTAGGTCGTCCACTAAGGTGGCCCACAGTAAGAGAGATAAAACCCCGCCTGTGGGTACCCCCATCCCGCCTCTACTTCAATGGCAGCCTCACCAATTGTGGATGTTATACTTCTTTCCAAGCCGCAGACGCTTCGGCGTGACGCCTTCTCTCCGAAAACCCTCGATAATGGAACTTGTGGTAGCATTATTAAATGCTCCCTCTATGTCAAGGAAAGTCGTCATGGTTATCCCTTTGTCTTCTATTGATTTTGTCTACTTTGGCTACATGTTGTCTATCACTGAGTGGCTGTTCTCTCAGCACGGTATCTCTTATGTACATCCACCAACCTTTCGAGAGTTTTGAGTAAAAATGATGGGTTTATTGGTGTATATAACCTCGGCGTTTGATCGGATACTTTAGCTTTCTTAGATAAGTATACAAGCCTCACCTTTTGCCATGCAATTGGAACATATCCCCATATATGCCATATATGCTCTGAAGATTTTAACGAAATGTAGCGTCAGTACCTCCGTCCCCTTCTGAAGTGAGGCAGGGAATATTCCATCCGTTGTTACCGGGTTCATTTGCTCTCAAGCTTGAAGGTCTCATCTTTAAAGGATAGAAATAACTTATTCAAAACACAAATTTTTGGATGACACTGTATATTTGTTACAAAAAAAACATCAAAATAGTAACATACAATGCAATATAACGAAATACAAATCTTAACATCTGTTGCGATGACAATACATTGGTGTTCGGTCTTAACCTCTATACTTAAGTAATAATTTAAAATTATAGGTAATGATCGTGCAATGAATAAGGTTAAAGAATAGTAATTATAATGGTATTTAAGAAATGTAAATTTGAATCTTAATCTAAATTAGTAATGTTGACTGGATAGGATTTAAAAAAAATAATAACTTCAAATTTTAATTCGGTGCAAGAAAAAGAAAGAAAGAAATAAACTATAGTAAAGACTTAGCTGGTAACTTTGATAGGTGTCGATGTATGCGTCCGGGAGGGTGTTTAGCGCGTTACGCTGGTGTCATGGGCGTGGTCCCACTTGCTCCCCTGTACGCGGTGCAGGTGATTTCAACGATCTGGATTTGGTTTCCCAAATTACGTACTTCTTTCACCCTCTAGGCTTAAATCAAAGCAAATTAGGTCCTAAGACAGGACCGGATTACAAAACTGATAAAATTAACAACAGAAGAAATCCACTTACCAGTGACCTACAGATGACGCCATTAACTAAATGAATGCCGGCTTGACGCTACTGTTGTAAAACCCTTTGCAGGAAAGATATCGAGGCATATGAGCTCTCCTGAACGGCCTCAGGTTAAACCGGGGAATGCACTCGATTTTGGAGGTTCCTCAAGTGACCATATCCGACAACAACGTGGTAACTAAATAGAATATGCACGGAGAGAACTTGAACAGCGCGTGTGAAATGTTGTACGAAGCCTCTGCGTCTCCGTTGCTTAGCAAGAAAGCGGAAGTAGGAAATGCAACGTGAATCGAATAAGTCACTGACAAACTAACAATGCGGAATAATTTACACAAATGAAAAGGTTTTAATGAAATGTAAACTTGAACTAATAATTTGAATAATGAAAAGCAATTTAAATCTGACATGATTACTAATAATTTGGAAATAAATAACGAAAATTGAGACATTAATTTTTACTATCACGGTAAGATGCGTTGTGACGAGCAAGGAGTACGAAACTGCACTGCTAGATGGCGTTGCAGGGTCCAATTCTTAAATTGAATTGAATCTTTAAATAAAATCCATAACTGAAGCGATCGCAATCCAACGGCAACACCGTGTCTGCATATTTAAATGGAAAAAATCTGGTTAGAGCCTATTTGAATCTCATACTCCAAAGTATTTCACCTCTCGTGGGACGTGGGTCTCGTGATTTCTGTGGCCAGCCTTCAGTATTTTCGTTTTGGCCTGTCTGACGCTCGATTTACAACGGCCGGCTCACGAGCACCCGTCAGAATTTTCGGAAAATGAACCTTTAACGGTTCTATGATAGACCTAATTAAGAGGACAAAACTAGAGAGCGTCGTTCAGGAAAAAAAAGAGATCACAATATATCTGAAAACGTCGCGAAGAAACAAGTCCGTAGACTATCTCAACCCTATCAGTCAAAAAGACTGTCTATCCATTTATTTATATATTTTCTTTTTTAATTCCAATATGAATGCCTTCAATATTTTATCAATTCATAATTATTCATGGCACTGTATTTATAACCCGTAATATAAGACAAACTCGCAGCACGGGCGAGGGATGTTGTAAAATTGTTCCGCCACAGCATAATAATCCGACAACGCTGTCGCCTCACACTTAAATCTCTGAGAGGCCCCGGACGTGCTCGGATTTTCAATCCGACGTCGTCTAATACGTGTCGTTATAATAAATTATTGTCGGTTTCCCTGCTTCGTTGTTGTGCTCCTGCTGTCGCCCGTTGCGATTTTTTTCCGGGGCTGCGAGTGCCTTCGCGTTACTCCGGGGTCGCAGGTTTTGCGTGCCGGAGCGTCTCCATGATATTTATTTTATTATAAAGTCGCGGGTGAAGATATTGTCGCTCGGTTTTTTTTTTTATTTTACGAGCCGGAGGCCTGTTACGTGTAAGCATGCCCTTGTTCTCGTGACACGTTAAGTACGGTTCTTTCTTTCCCTTTATTTCGTGGGAGGAATTCGGCAATTTATTGCAGGTTTAAAGCTACGAGCAAACTGTAGGAATTTTAAGAATCCGGTGGTGATAGCGAAATTATCCTATTTCATTGGGTACATGGATTTTTGGAGTGTTTATTTATGTTGTGTGGATTTTGCGTGTGCTTAAGCCACTCGTAAAGAACCCAATGTATTTCTCTGGTCTTATTCTTGATTATTACACAAACACTTCATAAATCAACATAGACCTAATTACAGCGTCATATATTGAAAAAAAATTTCCACGAATACATATCTTTGAAAAAAAATTTTTTACGTAAAGAAACTTTATTTGAATTAGATGTAGTAACTCAAGATTAATAATAATAATAATAAGTTTTATTGGCATAATAATAACAATTGGTTGACAATCATATATAATAACCTAAGATGTATTGCCAAATAGACTAAATCGCGCGTAATACACGTGTTTAACATATGTATTATCAGCGTTATAATAATAATAATAATAATAAATAATAATAAATTCGTTTATTTCATAATACAACAGTGTAGAACACGTCAATACTTAATATAAAACTACGTCAACAACATAAAGCTAATTGTATACATAAAAAAGACAAAGATTGTTTAAAATAAAAAACACACACATACGAATATAAAAGAAAGTACTAGGAAAGAAAGTGCAGGGTGCGCCCAGAAAATCTGCGGTCGTATAAAACGTTTTGCTGACAACATATTTTTTTAAAATTGTTTTAAATTGTGCTAATGGCATTTGCTTTAGCGGCTGTGGCAGATGGTTATATATTTTAATACATTGCCATATAGCCTGTTTTTGAACATTGGTAAGTGTTGTTTGGGGCGGTAGTAATTGGCTATTAGTTTTACTCATCTAGTGCTGCTTCATGATCTATTTATATTTGTTAAAATATCAGTATAGTACTGTTTACAAATATTGTTGTCTCTAATATATATAGTAGATGGTAAGGGTAAGTATGGTATGCTCTAAATACCGATCTGCATGAGTCCCTAGGCTTCAGTTGGAAGGTTGCTCTTATGCAAGCCTTTTGCAGTACAAACATTCTGTCGAAACCCTGTTTTGCTTTCCCCACAGTATTATTCCGTATTGTAGTCGGGATTTAAACACATGCGTGATTAAAACATTTAAAGTAGTTTGGACATTCACGGTTTCGGGAAATCACTCGCAGGCTGTAGCAGAAACTACCCGATTTTGCAGCGATATTCTTGAATATGGGCTTCTCCAAGATAAAACATTTGTCCATCACCCACACCAAGATTCTCACCACACTGTGATGCTAGTTCCTCTGATGCTATTTTGAAAGGTAATATATTTTTCTTTTTGGCGTTCAACTTAAATTGTATTTTCACACCGTTTTTTTGTTATTAAGATTTTCTCTAGCTGTTTTTATACTTTCGTGGAATTCTTTCGAAGTCGTATGAGGTGTCATTGGCGAAAGAATTGTCAGCGTCATGACTTGGTAATAATTTGATGTACAACAAGAAAAA